>CAMXCT020002802.1:67775-170275 GCA_947184155.2 Cladocopium goreaui
TATTGCAAGTAAGAACGAGAAGATCAAGAAAGAAGCACATAGGCAGAGGTCTCGATGGATATCAACAAAGATGAAATTAACCCAAATAAACGATGATGCTTATGCAAAAAGAAAGGAATAGTAGGTAGCAAGGGGAACCGGTTTAAAAATAAAAGCGGGTGGGGGGGTGCAGGGGGGAGGGCGCAGCGCCTCCCCCCGCAATGCGTACCAAGAGAGAAGCACATAGGCACAAGTCTCAATGGATATATTGCAAGTAAGAACGAGAAGATCAAGAAAGAGCACATAGGCACAAGTCTCGATGGATATCAACAAAGATGAAATTAACCCAAATAAACGATGATGCTTATGCAAAAAGAAAGGAATAGTAGGTAGCAAGGGGAACCGGTTTAAAAATAAAAGCGGGGGGGGGGGTGCAGGGGGGAGGGCGCAGCGCCTCCCCCCGCAATGCGTACCAAGAGAGAAGCACATAGGCACAAGTCTCAATGGATATATTGCAAGTAAGAACGAGAAGATCAAGAAAGAAGCACATAGGCACAAGTCTCGATGGATATCAGCAAAGATGAAATTAACCCAAATAAACGATGATGCTTATGCAAAAAGAAAGGAATAGTAGGTAGCAAGGGGAACCGGTTTAAAAATAAAAGCGGGTGGGGGGGTGCAGGGGGGAGCGCAGCGCCTCCCCCCGCAATGCGTACCAAGAGAGAAGCACATAGGCACAAGTCTCAATGGGTATATTGCAAGTAAGAACGAGAAGATCAAGAAAGAAGCACATAGGCACAAGTCTCGATGGATATCAACAAAGATGAAATTAACCCAAATAAACGATGATGCTTGTGCAAAAAGAAAGGAATAGTAGGTAGCAAGGGGAACCGGTTTAAAAATAAAAGCGGGTGGGGGGGTGCAGGGGGGAGGGCGCAGCGCCTCCCCCCGCAATGCTGTTACGGGTCATGCTGACCAAAGCGGGAAAAGGGATTTGGAGCCAAAAACAGGCTCCATACAACGAGGCAATCCAGCAACCCATCATAGATTGAAATCGTGGTCTTATTTAGTCCTTCTTTTTTTTCTTCCTTTGATTATTCCTTTCTTTATTTTTTCCTTCCTTCCTTCCTTCCTTCCTTCCTTCCTTCCTTCCTTCCTTCCTTCCTTCCTTCCTTCCTGTCCTTCCTTCCTTCCTTCCTTCTTCCTTCCTTCCTTCCTTCCTTCCTTCCTTTTTCCCTTCCTTCCTTCCTCCCTTCCTTCCTTCCTTCCTTCCTTCCTTCCTTTTCCTTCCTTCCTTTTCCTTCCTTCCTTTTCCTTCCTTCCTTTTCCTTCCTTCCTTTTCCTTCCTTCCTTTTCCTTCCTTCCTTCTTCCTTCCTTCCTTTTCCTTCCTTCCTTTTCCTTCCTTCCTTTTCCTTCCTTCCTTTTCCTTCCTTCCTTTTCCTTCCTTCCTTTTCCTTCCCTTCCTTTCCTTCTTCCTTCCTTCCTTCCTTTTCCTTCCTTCCTTTTCCTTCCTTCCTTCCTTCCTTTCTATTCTCTATCCTTCCTTCCTTCCTTCCTTCCTTCCTTCCTTCCTTCCTTCCTTCCTTCCTTCCTTCCTTCCTTCCTTCCTTCCTTCCTTCCTTCCTTCCTTCCTTCTTCTTTCCTCCTCTTATATGCCGGTTTAATTTTTTTTTGATCTTTTAATTTTTTTTTGATCCGTTTTTAATTTTTTTTTGATACCTATCCCTCCCCATGTTTTCCTGCTGACCCCACTGGGTGCCCAACTTCCGATCACCCCACAGCCATAAGTTCTCCATGGCCATGCCGCCGGGAGGCACCTCACCTGTACCTGGCGAGCCGATACCCCCTTGATTTATGGGAACAGCGTTAGTACCCTCTGGTAATTTAACATAGCTATTGAAAATTGCCATTTATAGTGAATTTTCCCATTAAAAAATGTAATTTTCCATTTATGTTAAATTACCAGAAGGTACCCCCCATCATGTGGGCAACCCAATGCCATAAACAACTCCTTGGGGTTTTTAAAAAAGAAACACCCAAAAATTCATGGATTTGGCCGAGTGGGTCTTGAAATGTGCAGAAGTGTCCACCAAAAGAAGCACTTTGAGATGCAAATATGGTTGTAATATGTTGTAATTAAATTATGGGGGAACCTCTCAAAAATACCCAACTATTTGCATAAAGCAAAATTTAAGGAATAAACATGAAAACCACCCAACCCACCACCCTCCAAAATAAAAGCTGCTTTCCAACTTGTGGCGGGGTCTATGTTGGAGGGAATGCAACTTTTTGTGATAAATCTTTGGTACCCTGCGAAAATATTAGCCGTGTTGTACGCTGCTGCATATCCCCAATTCATTGCCAAAAAATGCGGAAACATGGAATATTGAAACTACCTTGTCAAGCTTTCCCTGTTTTGGCTGGGTAGGATGATGTTAGAATATTATATATGTATATATACGCATTAAAGTTACATTGGGATTTACCCGGCAAAATGGAAGGTAGCAGGTTTGAGGTGCACTAGATGGCCAACTGTAAGTGGCACTGGCACAGTGACAGCTGACATGATATGACACGATCACATATCCATTGTTTATCTTGTTTTCCCATCTCGGAGGGGTTCTTGTCGCAATGGCACCAACAGGTATGCCACGAATTGTTCCAAATCAATTCTACATCTTCAAGCTGCCTCTTGAACCTCTGTTGCAGTTGCTGTACCTTATGCATCACTGGCAACACAGCAAACCCACCTGCACCTTAGGTGCAGGAAGGCACTGCCGCTTTGTTATGGCAGTCGTGCATCAAAATAGGCGAGGCGGACATTGGATCCTCCAGGAATCCTCCACGTTTTTTTTTAGGAATTGGGATTTGGGATGAGTTGGGACATGGAAACACCCATGCCCAGGGCCGAGGGCCAACTCCCCTGCTCTTGGCCCCACTCGGCTTGGCCGGTTCCCAAAAATGGGCAAGGTGAGATGACATTGGAGCAGGGGCAGTTGCAGACCCCCCAGCCTGCGGAGTGCAGCTTAGTCCAAACAAGTCTGCGTCAATAGATCTGAGAAAGAATTGAGGATGGTGAAAAGATTCCTACATTAATTATCAAGTCGCATGCAAGGAGATTTAACAAATCAAACTAGAATTCATAAGCAGTATTAGATTCATAATAGTTGCACCCTGATTCTTGCCGCCCATCATCAGGTCGGTCGGAATAAAAGCTATGCTATGCCACACCGGGCGCTCGCCGCGCAGAAAAGGAAGTCTGGTTGGTGGCTTCAGCCCTGACAATATCGAACTCAGTTGGGGGTTCTCATCACATCTTCAGGAACATATATGAAACCACCAGCCAGACTTGAAGCAATTTCTATCCACAAGTTTTCAATTTCACAAATCTTCACTGAAGTCCACATCTTCAACTTCGATTTCCTCTAAGGGCGCAAAGCCGTCTTCGTCCTCTTCCACAATTTCCACCAAACCCGGAATGTTGGCCGTGGGGCTTCGGAAGTTGTGGATATCCAAGCGGGGCGGAAGTGGAATATGCGACACCATCCTGGCAACCATCCGCAGAGCATCCCATCTGGCCATCAACAAGATCAAAAAGTTGGACTGCATTCGAAAACCCAAACTTCCCCGCAAAAAAAACTGTATGTCAAATATGTTCGCATGGTTTCATGGTTCAAAACCACATATGGCAAGTGGCTTGTTCTCATTGGAGGACTTGAAGGAATAGTCGCTCTTCTCGGATCTGTTCCTGAAGGAGCGGGAGCTGAGGTGCCTGAACCTGACCCAGCGAGAAGAAACCAGGGGAAATATGTCCATCTGCATGATCATGATGATGATGATGGTGGTGGTGGTGCTGCTGCTGCTGCTGGTGGTGGTGGTGGTGGTGATGATGGTGCTGGTGCTGGTGCTGGTGCTGATCGGCGACGGCGACGGCGACGGCGGCTGCGACGACTACGGCGGTGACATTGATGATTCATGATTCATGATTCATGATTGATGATGCTTGTGTAGTTCACAAGGCCTCAACCATCAAATGCCATCAAAACCACAAAATCGTAGCCAAGCTACAGCGACGCAAAGGAGCTATTGGCGGAGGAGCGGCTCAAACCTTAGGGCTTTTTACCATGTTGCACACATCTCGCATTATTTGTCTGACACCAACTACTAGACTATACTGCTAATCAACTCTTTCATACACTACTTTGAAAAATATTTCCTATCTATGTTGTATGATGTTGTCAGCAAGTTGTTCGAAGAGCCGAGAGCCACAATCTCGCAAGCCGCTGAAACCAAGGCACCTGTCCCTTGCCGCTCCTGAGAGGAGTGCTGTAGGTTGGGAGGGGATGTGTTGAGCAGAATTTCTGTCCTCATTGAAGAGCCGACAGTCTAAAAGCTCCCAACCCAACCTTCCCGAACCATAAAAATAGTGTGTTTTTTTAAAAAAAGTATATATATATAGAAAGAGAGAGAGAGAGAGATTAGAGAAAGAGAGAGAGAGAGAGATTAGAGAAGAGTCTATAGATAGAGAGAGAGAGAGACAAAACAATCGTTGGGGTTGAACACTGCTATCGCCACTAACGCCCCCAGTACCATAGTACCATGACCATCTCTGCCGAGGATCCAATTGTTTCGGCTTGCCATAGACCTTTTTGGTCTGCTTTTGCTTTCGTTTCAGCTCCGTACTGCCCTGGACCAATGTGTCAAAATGTGAGGTCACCGGGGTCAGCCCACAGCCCCCGGCATGCGTCACCATATGAATGGATCAGCTCGTAATTCCCTGACCCCTCCAACCCGGCTCAACAGAATCAAGCTGAAACCCTCCCCTGAGTGCCTGGATATTGCGCCGCAGAATCAAATACCTTGCGGCCAGGTGCCAGAAAATATTCTTTGCCGAGGCTGCTATTCATGTGATGCACATTTCTATCCTATTTTCAGGTCATCCAGGAATCCAGCCCAATCACCAACCATTGGTTGATCCTGACCAACTTCCAGTCCCCACTTTGAAAATATGGCTTTGATTGGGTTTGTCTAAAATTAGGGCATACAAAACCAATGGATTCTCATCATTTTCCTAATTTAAAAAAGTGCCCATTGAGTATGGTGATTACCCATTTTCAGACTCGGACATATGGCCAGGGTACAAGGCCAGTAGGCTGGATTTCTGATCAGAGTTTTTCCGACTGCGATCCATGAGTTTGCTGATGTCATCGCGAGTATCAGCCACTTCCTGCCAGCCACAGCTGAGTGTTTCTGGGAAAGACCACCCTGCCACCCATCCCAAAAAGCAACCCTCAAGTCACTAGTCACACTCATCAAAACGGCCTCAACATCTCAGATAGGGAACATGAACCAAAGTAAAACTAGCAGGATACAGGTCAAACATGTCAAACTTGAATTCTCCAAAAATGAATGTTCGAAAGTAAAAATGACCAAAATCTATCAAAATCTATGTGTTTGGGCCTGACTTGTTGGCCCTGTTCCCCCCAGAAATTTGATGCCCCCAGCCACACCTTTGAGTCCAGAGCCAGCATGCCTTGGAAATGACTTCCAGAAGAAAAACGTCTGAAAATTGGGGGAAGTTCCTTGAGAAAACATGGATCTTCTGCCAGATTTGAACTTCCACGGCTTGGATTCTAGACCGCAAACATGAGGATCTCAGACGAAGAAGCTGGGACTTTGACAAGGATCCGACAACAGGATTGATGTTTTGTCAGCAAAAGCGATGAGTGTCACGGACCCAACTTCAAGAATTCCACAAGAAGCAAACTTATTTTGGCGAAACAACGATTCATGTTCTTCGGTTCAGCAACCATCAAACATAGTTGAAACCACCAACTCTAGAAGTATTACTGTAGTAGCTAATATCATTTGCACCTCCAAATTTCAGCCGAAAAAAATGCAGAGTGACGCACGTACTTATACGATCCTCCAAGCGGTTGCTTCATCGCCAAAAACGGGGCCACATGGCGATGGAGATTTCATAAAATTAGCCACTCCCCAATGGCCATGCGATCCTGATAAATATTGCTGCATTCCCAATGACCATGTGGCAACATAATCCCAATAATAATTCCACCGACCTAACACATTCCTCTAATTGGCAATTTCTAAGGGTCTGAATGCTAGTTGGGGAGATGATAATGATTTCTTCCCAGAAAAAAAAATAATTGCAACAATAACAATAATAATGGTAGATACTCATAATTTATAATAGTAACAACAATAATCAGACTAGGAATAATTTAACAATTGTAATAGCAGAATACTATACAGTACTATACAGACTACAATCATCCCAAAAAACAAGAAAAGTATATAAATTTGTTGGTCAAAAACCTCAATAAACCGAAAACTAAATGAGTCCCCAAACAAATCACCCTAGAAACCATGAAATCCCCCATTCATGAAATTCCCATCAAAAATCCCCACGAACCGCGCCACTCCGCAGCCGCTGCGCCGACAGCACCGCGTCGGCCTCCGCCACCAGCGGCGGCGCCTCGGGCGCCTCGCGCCCGCTGCGGCGGCCGCGGACCCGGGAGATGCCCAGACCTCGGGAGACCGTGGGCGTCAGCGTCTGAAAGGAAAAAAGGGTTGGGAAAAGGTGGAAAACCGTGGAAAAACGGTGCTGAAAACGTTTGGAGTTGTGAAACTTTGTGATTTGGGGATGTCTTTTGGATGTCAGGACTTTGTGAAAATGCCTTGCCCGACCAAAAAGCTGCGAGTTCTATGTGTAAAAATGTGTAAGCTAATTGTCAAGCGGTTACACTATGCGAGGGAACTTACTAAGGACTAAGTGGGACGGTACAACACTATTGCCAACAACAATGGTGACCACAAACACCTTGGCATGGATGTAACGAACAACAATCAGGACATACGGCTTGGTTCATTTTGGTTCCCAGTTGCGCATAGCTCACTGGAAAACGTGGAAAAAAAAACACGCCCGCTGGACCCTACTTTTCTGCAGCTGGCGTACAAATCGCCCCAAAGAAGAGCGCAGGCAAAGGGATGGCCAGAAGCCAACTGAGCTGAGGGTCGGCTGCTCGTGGCGGAATCCTTGGCCACACCAGCTCCGTCCACGTGACATCAGCTGAAGTAATGAGTTTTGAAGTTTGAAGATGACCATGTGAAATCAACAAATGACTGTGAAATCAACAAAAATGTGACTGAAGGGTGGGATTCTGGGCCCCGTTTGCCAGCTACGGCTCAATTACATGACCCTCAGTCGCTCTTTCCCTCTTTCAAGGCGACGTTTGCAAATAAATTGCTGCAACCGAACAAAAAAACGGATTGTCTATTCCTATGCTGCAAAATCTGGCACGCAACATCAAACATATCAAACATATCAGCCATTTATCCGCCCATTGAAAGGGTCCAAGGCACTCCTGAGAGTTGCTGATGAACTGGAACTCTTTACTGGATCCCACTCTGATCACCCCCGCCGGCACTCTAAATGGCCCCTCTTCAGTGCAGCTCGTCACGGTCGTCTGGTTGCTGCTGTTGTCATCGGCCACGCCCCCTGTGTTGCTGCACCAGCACAAGGCATAGTAGCCCACTGCGGCACGGACGAGGCCAGAACCCCAGGAGTAGCGTCGTCCGCCATCGGTGGCTGGAAGGGACAAGCCCTGCAAGGGAAAACCTTCTTGGAAAAGGCCAGGAGGTAGATCCAAACAGTTCGTGCCATCTGGGACCACCAGTAACCTGTCACCGTCACCTCGGCAACAGCAGCTTCAGCCTCATCTGCATCTATCATTCACCACCATCCATCATCGTCATCGTCATCAATATTTCTTTGCTGCACATGAGAGGCCCATGAATCGCAAACGATCCAAAACCATTGCTTTCAGATGTTAAAAGAAGGAGAAAAAGAGTGACCCAGGGGCCTTGGACCAAGGGGCTAAGAGAGGTTCCATCTAGGGCTTCGATTTCACAGGCTTCCCACTCAAAGCATCGATACACAACATCAGGGAGCGGACCACCAAAGTCCACAAAGCCTGCGCAGCTGCACCAGAAGAGGGACCATCTGGACATCTTGTCACATCAAGTTTAGGACCTTATCTAGAAACCGTTTCAGGCAGGATCCGCCTCTGAAAGACTCGTGCGGGCAATGTCCGTGCAAATTCCAAGGCAGAATCCAAAACCCTTAAAGCAAACCACGGCTTCCAACCATCCAAATCTTCCTTCAAGTTTGTTTCCCTCTAGCAACTTAACTTCATATGGCAGTGTGTCAAAACCTTGTACCCCTGTAGTTCACATCAAAATAGCTGGGATTTATGGATGTTCATGCCCCTAAAAATGGTATTAATAGGTATTGATCCATACCCATATCATTTTCTTCCCACCCAAAAAGAACCTGAGGCCCCCGGCCCAGCGTCGCACTGAAATCTGGTGGATTGGCGCAGGTTTGTTCTGCCGCGCACCAGCACACCTCCCAGAAGAGTCAGGTCACATGTTACCATATGGATCCATATGGCTAGTAAAATGTGCTTCTTTAAGTATTGGAATAGTGGCATTATAGATTCCATTTGATTTGGATCTTGAATGATCTTGGCGGTGTTATGACTCCGCACTGGGCCCGGCTGCAACTGTCAGACTATGTCTTTGAAGGCAGGCATCCGACTGACAAACTCCTGCATGGAACGACCAATGTTGGACATGGGGTCAATTTGCTCCTGCTCCAAGTTGGGGGTTTCAGCCAAGTTTCAGCACCCCATTTGGATTTCCATAGCCCATCGAGGTCCCCATGATCCCATGAAGGCAGCGCCTGATAGGACACTGCCTGCACCGAGGCAGGAAGAAGGAAGGTGCCGCCTTCATCGAAGGTAGCCATGGAGAAGGCGCCCTCCAAAAAGGTGGCTTCCTGCAGGCACTAGGAGGCCATAGATCATAGATCTCATACAAAGTGGGGCCCCCTAGATAGCCAAGTTGGTTTATAACTCCAATAACTATGGTTTATGGTACCTATAACTATAGTTAATGGGGTTTATAAACCATCTTATAACTGGGGGGGCCCCACATTGTAGATGGCCCCCCAATTTTCTGGAATATTCAGGATCTTCCCCTGGAAAGTTTCGAAAGCATGCGAAAGCCTGGTCTGAGATTCACCTTCTCCATCGCCATCTCCGAGAGTTTGGCTCTTGCTTGGTCTGAGATTGGATCTATTCATTTTCAGGCCACTTAGTACTGTTTGATTGTTTTTTATTTTATTCTCAATCAGGGGAAAGATTAATGATATAAAACACTGATCCAGAGAAACCACAGTACATTGCCATCACATGGTGGGGCTTGGGGGTGAGCTTCAAAACCCAGTCGGTCATACACCTGTGTAGAACTAGAAGCACCTCCTCGAGTCTTCACCCACCCCCCCCAAAAAAAAACAACAGGTACTTCACCGCAAGCTCCTCTGCCGTTCCCGCACCACATTTCGTGAGCAGCATGACCCGGTCATCGTTGCTGAGCCCTTCACCCCGGATGCCGGAGATGTTGCAGGGCCGAGCCAAGCCACAGAAGAAGCGGAGGGGCGAGTAGGTGGGAAATTTGATCTGCATGATGCCGGAGTAACCTGAGATGTGAGCTGAACCAGCCCCCATGTGTTCTTCTGGCACTGGTGGCATAAGACCATCTCGGGTTTTGGTAGCAAACAACTTTCACTGGGAGGCAATCTGATGGGAGAACAAAGCACAACAAACCCCAAGTAGGCATGGATATGACTCACAACAAGCCCCCAATCGATTCATTTTGGGTCTGGTCTATCCCTTTGATCCCTTTGCCATAGTTATATACTATGGTCCAAATGACAAGACATCAGGAGTTGCTACATGTTGCTACTGATAGCCAGGAGGCTCAAGTACTGCTGGGGCAACACGCACGCTTGACCCTCGGTGCACCAGCACAGGCGGTACTTCCCTGGATCCGCTGTCACAACTTCCTTGGGCGACGGCGCAGCGAAGGATCATGGGCTTCAGCGAATTATGTGGGGCCCCATGTGGGTCAAGACCTGCTCGGGACTGGTCCTGAAAATGTGAGATCTGCAGCTTATCTCAGGACTCCAGAGAAGAAAGATCATGTGCATTAATTTAATATTTCAGGATATGTCAGGTCTGTTCAGACGGGCTTCACCAACAAAAAAAGTTCGATTTTGCCACCCAACTTTCCCTATACTAATTGTAATTGGTTTGTTGAATGTTTATCAACGTTGATCATCAACCCAGCGCCCCGGCACCGAACTATCCGAACTTGGAGGCTGAGCATCTCTGCCCCAGTAGAAGTGGAAACCATCTTTGGAAGGGAGAGACTGTCCCTTCAACCTGGGAGACTGGAGTCCAGCTGTGTGGTCAACCCATGGCCCCTTTGGGGATGGATATGGCACGGGAGGCCACAAATCTGAAGGCCAACACCACGATGCTACATGCTGTACTTCCTATTGGGAGTTCACCCCACGGGTTTTTTTCATACCCAGTATCAGTTGGAAGCCCAATAAGAAGGGTGAAGCACATCTGCCGCTAATCATATCCCCTCCCATCTTCTTGGCCCTTAGGCCCTTCCTGGATCATTTGAGAGGTGTATTGACGTCAAGTGGGCTGCAGTTTTATCCATTTCGGATGCCGGCTCCATCGCGTTCAAAAGGATTTCCGGTGCAACCCCCTGCAACTCACCCGGCATCATGTCATGTACACCGGCACCCTCCACCATGTCAAGCTGTTTCAGCTGAGTTGCGGCATGCCACCAGGTCCTTCCGTGCCGCATTCCCCAGATGCCAGCATGATTTTGCTGGTTGGAGGCATGGTACCTGGCAAAATCTGAGTGACTTCACGTAAGCTGCTGTGTATCCAGCTGTCCTGTAAGCGCCACTCTAATTATGAAACGTCATCATGGTCACAGAAAATTACCCCCTGTACTCCAATGTCAAAGCATGTTCTGTTCCACCAAAAAAGCCTTTCTATTGGGGAGATGCTGTGCTGAAGTGTGATGTGACTGCGAACATGTAATCCCTTCTCCCTAATCCAAAATACCCACGTAGAATCCCAAGGTAACCCTTGCATCCAGTCATTTTGGGATGATATATTTATAGATATATACACAGTATATTATATACACATACGTATATCAAACTGATCCCGTGGGAAGGGATCATCCCTATCACTTCTCTAATCCCTTCCCCCTAATATCCATGGTGGATGTAGGGGATTTACTCATACGACGGGGATCACTGGAGTATTTTTCAGATGAACGGGGCATGGGATTCTCCTCCTCTCCACTTGGAAGTGCAGTTCCAGTTGCGGCGATATGTTTTGCCATAGTTCTAGGGCCCCATATCCCAACTTATGGGAAGTTTACCATGCCATGGTTATACTCTTGTTTTTCTCACTTCTCGGGTTTACAATCCCATGGTTATACCGTTATACTATGTTATACTCATAAAAGTAGCCTCTGGCCTGCACCCCCTGGCGCGTTTGTGCCTTCAAAGCGTTCAATCTCGCACTGTCGCATCCGCACACAGCGGAACTGTTGGGCCGCCAAGGGCAACACGGCCGGGCCGTTCAGGACCAACCGGCCGAAAGGGACCAGAAAATCCTTGGACCCAAATAAAGGGCAAAGGGAACTACCCGAAACAAAAGCGTTGAAAAAGAACATAGAGGAAAAATTGTGACTGTCTGTACGATAAGTTTCCCACTGAAAAAGGGATGTAGAGCAAAGTGTTCGAATCAAAAAGCACCAAAACCTTTCAACCTTCCCAAACTTCAGGGGGAAAAAAACGGATCAACCCCAACTACAGATAACTACAGTATTATTCAACTCCCCCAACCCCCCTTTAAAAACATGTCACCCCAACCAACTTCGCCACGACACCTTTGGCGACTTGCACCCGGTGGTGGTGGCATCGGCACCGCACCAGCAGAGCTGGTAGTTGCCCGCGAAGGCCCAGACGGGGCCCTCCCAGGAGACGTAGCCCACCACGGAGGAAGCCACGGAAATGCCCAGGTTGGGAAAACCTCGGTTTCAACAGAGCTGAAGGAGCGGCGGATGGGAAAACGGAGGCGTTTTATATGTACAGATGTATGATTTTACATGCATACAAATGCATACAGATATGTACATTCGTGTACATACGTACGTATGTGAAATGTGTACCTATCCATCTATCCATCTATCTATCCATCTATCTATCCATCTATCTATCCATCCATCCATCCATCCATCCATCCATCTATCTATCTATCTATATATAATGCATTATCAAAATCCAAAAACCAGCATCATACCACTGATACTGGTGACCACCAATCATAAGGGATCCATTGCGGCTGGACACCGTAGACTCCTCGATCTGATGCGTTGACCCCGTCCGGCGCTGGGAAGCCCGGGGCACCTGAGATGCAGATATGACTCGATTTCTTTTAACCAATACATATGCCAATGTGAATAAAATTCCATGATATGTGTATACGGATATTGTATATATATATATTTATTTATTTATTTACCGGTATTTATTTATTTTTTACAATTACAGACATGTATGCATTTAATGCATTTATATAGCCATGTATTTCTGCCAGCATATCGTCATCCCCTGCCCCTAGAAGTAGTGACGAGGCGCCGAAGGATGCCATCAAACTGGCTGACAAGCTGGGGCCATGTGTGATCCATCCGGCTGAGGTCCAGCCAGGCCCTTTGGCCGAGGCACCTGCTCTACGGAGTGGCGTCAAGTCAACGGGGCATGTAGAAATCAATTAATAATGTATATAAATATCCATCATATATATATAATACATATTTAACATGTTTACTGTATATATATATATAAACATACGTATGCAAATCACATGCATATACAGATATCTAAATGTAGGTGTGTACATCTGTATATAAATATATTGTAAATACGCTGTGCATGTACATGTACTTACGCGTCCTTGAAGAGAGGGGTCCATTTCTATGGTGGTTGGAGCTCAAGAAAAGCCAGAAGTGGTTTTTGGAACTAGGCCGGTTGTTTGGATGATGCTTGGTGCAAAATGCGAGTGCTCCATCTGTTCCCCTGTTCCCCTGCCTATCAAATCTCTCCCGAGAAACTGTGGTGATCTACGCCATCTAAACTCTAATCAATGGGAATTCCAGGATCCTAAATTGGAGGTACCTACCATATATAAGGCCTATATAAGGCCTATGTAAGGGGATATCCCCCCAAAATATGGCCTAAACTACCTATCAATATGATTCAATATGGCTATGTCTCAAAGTCGGGTGCCCCCAAATCCCATAAAGCTGTTGAAATCCCCATTGAAAAAGCATCCCTCCTTTGGGTTTGTCTGAAATAGACAAACGCCCTAAATCGACTGATCTATCACCAGTTGTTGTATTTCACAATGGTGACAAAATGGCTGGTAAATACCCCATGTTCAGACACACCCAAACATAATTCCAATATTGTTCCATGTCCCAAATGATATCCCCACGTTGCATCCCCAATATTGTCGGTTTATGCCCCGATTTCATTTTGCTCCAGTTAAATCATGTGAAAACATGTTAAATCATGATTTAACACATGTTAAATCCACATGTTTGTTGCAGAAATCCCATTTTGGGCATCTCAACCTGGCCCTGAAACACGTTCCACGGCTGCCATGGCCTCCATTCCACCCCGTGGGCGGCACGGCAGCGTGTCCGCAGCGCTGCAGCACGGCGACGCGGTCACTGCCCTGTAGGCCTTCGCCCAAAACTTGCGGCACGGCACCTGGGAGAGCGAGAGCGAGAGCGGCAGGGTATGGGTGGACAGTATCGTCTGGTTCTTCTGGTCCCCCCCCCCTGTGGCCTATGGTGGTGGTATGGTGGTATGTTGGTATGTTGGTATGTAGGTATGTAGGTATGTAGGTATGTAGGTAGGTATGTAGGTATGTAGGTATTTAGGTATTTAGGTAGGTAGGTAGGTAGGTAGGTATGTATGTGTGTATGTGTGTATGTGTGTATGTGTGTGTATGTGTGTACGTAGGTATAGATACATAGATACATAGATACATAGATACATAGATACATAGATACATAGATACATAGATACATAGATACATAGATACATAGATGCATGCATACATACATACATACATACATACCACCACCACAGGGGCATCATACCCCCCCCATCCCATGGGGGGTGGGAACACGGGACACGGGACCATATATATGTGTATGCATATATATATAATATGTGTGTGTGTGAAAGATGTCGGTATAATGAAGATACATACATATACATATGTATATGTATATGTATATCTATGTGTATGTGTATGTGTATGTGTATGTGTATATGTATGTGTGTATGTATATATATATATATATGTATATGTGTGTGTATGCACACCTAATCACCCATATGATGTCTGGGTTTGTCTGAAAACACGGGCGGTACCACCCATACATATATGGCTATGAGACAGGGGATTTTAATGGGGAAATGAGGTGTTAAACCATCAAATTTGCGGGAATCCAATTTTCAGACAACCCCCGTGCTGGATCTTTTTCAGACATATTTATTTTAAAAAAAAATGGACTCATGGAGACATAAATGCAGGTATAGATATATCGATGTATTGATGTATAGATGTCTCTATGTATCTACAAGCCTTGTATCAGCAAGCTTCTTGGTTCTACCAGCTGATGGCGGCTTGGGGTATCAATTTGAACTTGGGAATGCAAGCCATGACAGGCATGGCACCATTGTTTCAAATAGGTTGGAAAACAAACAAGATTGTAGTCTCATGTTTTATCAAAACATCTCAGTTTATACATAGATATGTAAGTATATATATATAGAGGCTATCATGTTGTGTTGTGTTACCTTACGTTACATTCTATATATATATATATTACATTACATTGATTATGTTATACATGTAGATACATATGATATATATATATAGTGTATATATATATATATAATGTGCATATATATATATATATACATAGCGTATATGTGTATATATATATATGCTAAAATGGTGTCACCCATCGATCTTTGACACGTCAATATCTTCCAAGACCTCACCAAGTGGCAGTTCACCCCCAGGCGGCAGATGGTGTCTGCCTGCCCTGAGGGCCCGATCAGCTGTAACACCCCGGCAGGGGACAGGAAGGAACCACTGTCCTGGTGATAGCGTCGGCCACTCGGCTGGGTTGTAGGGGAAACTGCAGAAACTCATGGGAAACCCATGGGTTTTACCATGTTTTACCATGTTTTACCCACAAAATCTATGGGTTTGCTGTGGTGAATTAGTGTCCCTGCTCTGGGAGACCCATATCAATCAATAGGCATGGCTCAAGAGTTTCAAGGTGTGGGAACCATCACAAGCGATTTGGTGGCCACTGCTCGATCAAGCTTCCGACGCATCAAAATCCAATAAGGTTTGCAAAATGGACTTGGGAGAAAAGGAGAAGAATTCCAAACCTCATGATCTGTAGGCAGTCATGACCAGTGTATCCCCAAAATCGGTTGAAAACAGAAAGTAAAACCACCAACCAGTTTCTACCATTGACTTTCCCACCCCCTTCAATTCCCAGCCTCAGCCCTCACCGGCGGGCAAGCAGGCGGAATCAAACCATCGGGCTGCCGGTAATCCTTGCCAGGTACTCGAATGATACCTGCAAAACGGAGTCCCAAAACTTCACTTGCTGCGTATGAAATGGTCAAACTGTCAATATTATGACAATTCTATGGCTTTGGGATGGTCTTGGTGACGTCTAAAAGTTTTTTAAGAGCTGCAATTTTTGCCCCACAATCACAGTGGCCTTCCGACGGTGGGCCACACCAACAGAGGTTGTAGTGCCCCCCACGTGCAATCAGTGGGTCGCCGTAAAAGCTGTAGCTGCGTGTGGCCTCTGGGGACGGTCAAGCGACATTGGCCCCAATTCACCTCTGGGACACGAACAATCCAACCAGAAATGGTGAATCTCACCAAAACATACCAAAACCAAGTCATCATGTCAGGGTCATCGCAACATATCGCAATCAAATCCCTGTATAGGATATAGTAATGTGTCAGATATTGTCTCTCTCTCTCTCTATCTCTATCTCTATATATATATATATCATAGATGTTGCATGTATGAAAAAATGATTAAAAAACATGTATATCTACCCGACAGCTGCCACGGCCTCATCGAAGGTCTCCGAGACCCCAATGTTGGGAAAGTCCATGAGACCTGGGGGGTCTACCTCACTCAGCCTCTGCCACAGGCAGCCGCGGGGGTCCTGGGGCAGCACCACCAGGCGGGAGCCATTCTGGATGGCCTGTCCCTGAAAATTCGCCACTGAGCATGGCAGCCCCGCGCGGCAGATCTCCACAGAGGCAGCTTGTTGGGCTGAGGGGCCACCGAAATGCAAAGGCCCCAAGCGCACGGAGAAATCCGCCTCCAACCTGAGTGAGGCCTGCCTAGGGCTAGGGGTATCAGGAGTTGGGGTTGCAGAATTGGAGATCACGGGCAGGTGAAAGAAGCATGGAAAATGGTAGATAGATATCAGATAGATACTATCTAATACTATCAACATGAAGTCTCCAGAACTGAGTTCAGTTAATTCTGAGCAGCAAAAAAGGTGAAAAAATGTGAAATGATGTGAAATGAAACAGAAATGATGGGGGACCAGGGTCACACAACCCCTGAGAGAATCCCAAGGAGCTGGGTCAGCTAGGCCTTCTGGTGGGATGTGGTTTGGATGCATTATCATCCACCCAAGAGCTACAAACGCATGGGCCATGGCAGGGGCCATAATCTCGGACAATTCACAGCTAATTAGCTAATTCAACCCTCACCACTTTGAAGCCAGATCAAATCCTAACACCGAGTTTCAGCCCCAATGCTGAAGCATTCACAACTTCACTTCCCCAAATCAATAGAATAATAGAAGCCTAAAATTGATTCAGCTCATCATGCCCATCCAACCCACAAGCCCAGCCCAGCAACAAACAGCCCGAGGCCGTCCCGTTGCACCAGCAGAGGTCGTAGGTCTTCCCTGCTGCCACGATGGGCTGATCGCCCCAGCTGAAGCCGCGGCCGTCCGCCAGGGTGGTGGCCACTCCGCCGTTGGGGAAGCCGGGGACGGTGGCGCCGCTGCCAACCTCCTTGGGGGGAAAAACCACAAGGCAGATCCCATCGACCCATTGCCCCATAATGCCCCATATTGCCCCAACATGGCAACACACTGAAACACATTGGAACACCATGAAATACCATGGGAAATAAGTTGAAAAACCCTAACCGCGCCCTAACCCCAACATTTGGCACCCCAAAAATGAAGGCTTCAAGCTAGACCAGGGCTTCTAGGGTGGTATGATGCTGGGGTGGAAGATCGGGAAGGGATTGCCTGGGGTCATGTGTGAAGGGGTATCATGGGTCATCAGAAATGTGCTCGCGGGTCAAAACCCCAGGGCCCTGCAGTTCACAGTTCACATTAAAATAGCAGATACATGGTAGCCAGACCCATCCCCACCAGTCAAGGGTCCACCAAATAGCTGCAGACCTTGTACGACAGAAAATGTTGAGGAAAAACCATGGATTGCTCTTCGTCCGAACATTGTCCTGGCTCCACATAGCACCAGGCCCCCCGCGGATCCTTGGCATCTGTCAGACCTTGCAGGGCTCGGAGGACGCATCCAGCTTCATCCTGTGTGATATACCCAGTTGTGCTGTATTCACAAGCTGCTTAAATACGATGTCTACAGAGAAGAATTGCCTCCTTTCATACTCCAAGAGTTACAAGAGTTCCTCCCAAAGTAATCCAAAATCAATACCAAAAAGAACCAATGATTCAAAAAAAAAAACTCGGCCCACAAACCCAGTTGTTTGGGATTCTCCAGGCCTACCCCAGCTTGAACAGTAGGATCCTGTGAGATCTCCGAACACTGCGATCCTTTGCTGTAGGCATCCGCCACTCCCTGGCACCGACACCTTCTGGGACACCCGTCCTC
This sequence comes from Cladocopium goreaui, assembly GCA_947184155.2. NCBI lineage: Eukaryota > Dinophyceae > Suessiales > Symbiodiniaceae > Cladocopium > Cladocopium goreaui. The sequence goes on from CAMXCT020002802.1 coordinate 85,716, forward strand.
GCGCACAAAGAGACCATCGTTTTCCGAGAGGTGAAAGCCCAGCCTGGGAAAGGAACGGCCATGGTCAAGAGCTTGGGACCCGTGGTGATCCCTGGTGATTAAAATAGCCAGCAAAGGGATGTTCATCCCACCACTATGGAAAACATTGGAAAACGATAGGTATTGACTCAACCCTACATGAAAGGCGCGAACAAACGCCAAGCTCGATCAGATTGAGATGGATGTCAGCTGGGGATTTGGTGGGTAGAGCGCGCCGAGATTTTGAGGCTAAACAAGCACTTCACCCGAATCGCCAAAGCACTGGGGATGCAACCTATGAAAAGGCAATAAATCCAAAATTATGCCCAGAAAAATGCAACTGCTACACTCCATCACCCAGGAACAAGTCGGTCACGTTGCAGGGCCTTCCCGAGACGCAGGACCATCCCAGATCATCAAAGAAGGGCCCCAACGTGATGAGTTGGGTCCGGGTTTGCAGGATGGACTCTGCATCCATTCCGAACTGCGCCACTGTGTCGGCTCCAGTGGCTGCAGGAGGCACATAAGTCTCAGAGAAACAGTAGACATCATAATATCTGCCGGGGGTGAGCTCCTCAAACCAGACCAAGCTGCTGACATCTCCGAAAAAAAATGGTGAGGTTTGTGGTCCCCTATCATAGGAATTACTGTAACTTTTTGGGGTGCCTGGGGCCTTGGGGCGGTGCGAAGTGTGCATGATCCAAGAACCCCTGCAACGTGAGACGGCTCCATCACTCCCCTTAGGACCGAGGTTTTTCCTATCGTTTTCCCATCGCCACATGACCTTGCCTCAATTTCGATGAGCACACGTCCAGATGGAGTACTCATATAATTCGTGGTGTAGGGTGAGGCCTGTATCTGCAGCGCGGCTGGAATGGGAGGCCGTTCTGTGAAGGGTCTCAAGGCCCACGGATATGCTTGGCAAAAGATGCTGGCCGGACCCTTCGTCACCTGAACCAGGACGTAAGCCGTGTAGTAAGAGCTCTCGATGCTCAAGATGGTGCTTTTGGGAAAGGGTGTCAGCAAGTTCTGGCCCGCTTGATCATCGCGAAAATCGTTGAACTCAGCAGTGCACCAGACGTCGTAGGAGGTGTTTTGATCCTCAGTGCTGGAATGTGTGCCCGTCATTAGGTGGATGGGATGCATTGCCCACTTAGCAGTCGGTTTATAACCCAATGATCTATAGATACCATATGCATCCATATGCTATAAACCATGCTTAAGGTTTATAACCCAATGATCTATAGATACCATATGCTATAAACCATGGGTTTAAGCTATTACTATACCAATTTTTAGTGGTGAAAAAAAAAGGCCTCGGATCAATGTCCCATGATGTCCCAATCGTCCCAGCATCCAGTTCCGCAAAGGTCACTGACGACAACTCCTGCAGGTCAGCCACCTTCAACTCGTCTGCTTCCTGCAGTGCTGCCGCAGTGGGCACACCCAACTGATGCAGGTTTTCGCTGGGGAAGACTTGACACCACAAGTAGCCGATGCTCACCAGCTGGGTACTCACTGTGATCTCATCAAACATCAGATTGGCCTGGAAGTGGAAGCCGCGCCACGGACAAAAAAATCTGCATCCGGTATCACACATCTTTTTTTTGCTGACAAGACCCTTCAAACATCCTATTCTTGAGATGGTTTACATGCGCATGTATAATATGTGCATGTATGTATGTGTATATATTGTGTGTATGTATATGTAAACATTTGCATTTATGATCATTTATGCATATATGACTATATATGTATCTATATAAAGACCCAGAGAGAGAGAGAGAGGGAGAGAGAGAGAGAGAGAGATATATATATATATGCACATATGCATATATATATATATGTGTGTGTGTGTTGTATGGATGGATGGATGGATGGATGGACGGATGGATGGATGCATGTATGTACATTTTTTTGGCCAATTATAGCCCCACATTCTAATCTGGGCAAAAATGATGAAAAGACATATCCCTGAGCCATGGGAGCTACCCCTCTGTTCACCAACTGTTGCGGAAAACATGTGTGTATATATGTAATTATATGTATATATACTGTAATCATTGCTGTTAGCCAGCATCATGTGGCCAACCATCATAAATCTCCAAAACTAGGAGTAATCAGGTTTTGTTTACAATTATTAACTTCAATTGGCTCCATATATACAGTAATCTCCAACTAACATCAACTAACTAGGTATACAGTCATTAGTTTGAAAAACAACCCACCCAACCATCCATCTACTCTCTGGTCATTTAACATAGCTCCAGAAAATCACTGGTTTGAATAGGTATAACTATGTTGGTTTACTGCAGGTGATCCATCATCCCATGATATGTCCATTGATTCATATTCCATCCATATCCTATTAACATCCAATTAGATCCTCATCAATATTCTACGGATTAGAATATCCCATTAATACCCATTCATTCTATGGATTGGTTTGAGGGAATATCTTATACCCCGAAACCATGGTGGTTTCTACGGCGATTTTGGGGGTGGCTCCAGTGACATCACAGTCAGGTCATGATCAAATTCAAATGCATCCATTGGAGAATCTTATTTGTTGGGATATAACCCCTATAAGCCCCTATTAAATCTATCCATCCATCCATCCATCCATCTATCTCCACTTAGTTCACCTACAAAAAAGTTCTCCCAGATCTTCCCAAGTCCCATCCCCTCCTCCCGGGTGATGCGCATGGAACTGATGGTGCTATCCACCTCCTCCGTCCACATCCTCCGTCGCGTCTTGTCGATCTGCTGCTGAAGGCTCTCCGCCCCACCGTCGGACTCGGCCATGCAGGCCACCTAAAAACCAGCCATGGAGAGATCCCCATGGCTGGTGATGAAATGTGTTGGTATCAACTGCTACCCTCTGGTAATGACTAACATAGCTATTGAAAATGACCATTTATAGTGGATTTTCCCATTAAAAATGATGATTTTCCATAGTTATGTTAGTTTACCAGAGGCTAATATATGATTCGTGTTGGTTAAATTATTGTGACTTGCGAGTACGGAATTTTAATATAAAATTTCTATGCTAAGATTATTGCACTTGCGATTGGTTTATTGGCAATCTGATCTATTGTTGTTTATTAGTTACAGTACTATTGTCATCCGTTCTATTGTTCTTCGCATCACAGTCGCTGCTATGACGGCATCATTGTCATCATGAGGATTGTTTTTTGGCAGTTAAAACGCTATTAGAAAATAGGCCTATGACTCATTTAGGGCTGATATTGACTGCCAGTATTGTCACTCATTGTCAATTTGTATCTCCAGAGGGAGGACTGGGGATATCACCACCAACAAATGGAAATATGGCCATCAAAAGGCTTGTCATTCAACCAGGGAATTCAACTTATATAAACTGATATACCAACTGTGGGGGATCCGACCCCCAAAAAAAACACAGTGCATTTGACCAACAAACGACATCGGAATCGCAGCCAGCCAAACCTGGAGAGCTTAACGAACGACAATACCCGTACACATACCGCATACGTATACCGTATACACATAAAAATGTTTAAAGGCACATAACATATGCATACACATATTCCGTATCTAGCCAATCTCGTTCAGGTACGTGTATATTAAATATATCAATATACACATGTGTGTGTGTGCTTGTATGTATGTATATGTACTTCGTAAAATCATCTCAAGGAGGTGTGCAAACATCCAAAAGTTTGAAACAAATCAGCCAGTGGTGAATTCTGAGTCCCTAACTCCTCAAAAAGAAATATCACAAAAAATAGTCTCTTTTCATCATCGCCATGCCATCCATGCCTCATACTCCGTCATGGGCAGCAATCCCCCCACGGTGATGGACACAGTGATGCCCCCGCTGGTCACAATGGCGAAGTAGTTGGGCTCACGCACCAAGGTCCCCGTGATGACCGTCTCCATGGTGCCGTTCACCTCCAACGCGTTGCAGAAGATGCGGCCCGGCTCGCTGGCGCTCGCCACGACGCCTGGGAGGATGGGAGGACGGTGGGTTTGGAGCTACAAACGATGGCCTCGAAAAAGGGGGGAAATGAAAAGAACATGTTGGAGGCACTGAAATGCACTGAAATGATCCTAAATGATCCAAAGAAGATGACTGTCACGCTCAGCATGGCGAACTAAGTGGAACAAAGTGGAACAAAGTGGAACAAAGTGCCCCAGCCACATAGATATGTTGGCAGAGTTGGAAGAGGAAACCCCCAAAAAAAACACGTTCCATTGAGATCCAGGGTCCGATGGTATTGGCCCCAACAAAGCCGCCCCAAAGGACCACGTCTGGGGGCACCAGATTGCCACAATTGAAGCAGCCACCCGTGCGGGCAGTTTGATATGTGGCAGTGATGGCCGTCCAATTGGAATGCACTCCAGTGGCTGGATCTTCTGCTGAACAGTAGGTGTTGTAAACCTCAGATGTGCAGATCAAACAACTAGTTTCCGGATGTTTCCGGGAATATCAAGATTAAACCAGCCGTGATCAGTTGGGCTCCTGGAACTGGGGCATGAGAGATAGAAAATGTATTTTACCAGGTCAACCGGAAATGGGGATAAATACAACAAACCGTTAAGCGGTCAGCACTGTTTTGAACCAACGCTTCAGAGTAGATCGATGACATATATTATACATGGTTTTACTGCAGGAGTTTTTACACCCCCCTCGGGCGAGCAGGGACGACTGCGGAGAACGAATAACCCAGAAAAGCATACCCTCGCGGGTAGCCAAATTTCTTTAGTTGGTTTTAGACATTTGTATGCAGTCTTTCAAAGGTCCCTCTAAAAGCTCAAGCCCGTAAAACCCCGCGCAGCTTTGCAAGGAAGGCACATTACCATGCCGCATCTTGCGCTATGCTACAAAAGAAAATCATCGTCTACCTGCGGTTCCAATAGATCCAACGGCCACCGGCCTCGTCACGGTAATACCAAGCCCCACGCCAGAAACTCCATTCTCGGCGTGCACCATAGTGATCACGATTCCAACTCCAAGAGGCATCCGGGCGACCGGAGCTTGCAGCCTTCGATGTGACTGTGCTTGCTGCTTTTGCAGTGGGCGGCGTCTCAGGCTCCAAGAATGGTCGTGCTCCTGCTTTGGATGTTGGTGGTTCGGGTGCGAGAAATGGTGCATTGTTGGGATCAACTGAGGCATCAGCGTGCGAGGCGTCTGCGCGAGCAGAGCTTGAGGCGGCTGTGTCATCATGTGCGGTGGCGGATGCATCAGCTTCGGCTTTGCGCTTTCGCTCAGTGGTGGGCGCGACCGTGGGGTCGGCCTTTTGACCTCCAGGACCTCCAGCCTTTGCAGCGGCGCTCTGCTTCTCTTTGCGTTCAAGGTTGCCCCGAACCAATGGAAGGTTTTCCTCATACACTTTTCGAGGAATTCAAGAGTGCCATCAAAAGGAACTTGGACGGTGCCCTTCCAGGTCAGCAGGCCACGGAATGCGCCACGACGGCCGATGTAGCTGACATATTCATCCTCTGTAAAAATGTGGCGGCCGAACATGAATCCCCAGACTTTCTTCCATGTTTTGCGGAACTCAACTGGGAACCCTTCCACACCTCGAGGCTGGGACATGAAAATCAACTTTGATAAGCAGTTTTCATTTTGGGCATTGGCGGCGACGCCAGCCGAGATCTGAGCTTTGGTCCTGGGGGGATCGGGGAGGTTAGCGTATGCGAACATATCATCAAAGATGCATTCCTGCAGGCCCTTCCCCTCACCGTGCATGCGGTCGCAAAAAGTGACGTCGCTGGCGAATCTATCTTCCACGTCCTCGTAGCCCAGCGCTTTTGCACGTCGATGCCTATCGCGGCAGTCTTTGAGGACTGCTGATTCCACGGATGTGATTCCCCTGGGGCCCAGTTCCCGGCGAAGAAGATCGGCTTGCTCATTTGTCAAAGCCGTCAACAAGCTGCCGCTCATTTTCCCAAACATTCCGAACCCGGCGAGACTCTGCATTCACCGTTCAAGGATGCGGGTCCTCCTGTTGGGTTTGTCGGCCTCTTTTGTTTCGCCATTTTCGTCCACTGGGAGTGGCTCATATCCACATGTGGTGCATGTCACTTGGCCACTGACGTACTCGACCTGGCAGAGGGGGCAGGAGCCCATGAAAGGTTCGCAGTACTTTGGTGCAATGTAAACACGGCGCGTCCTTGCGGGCGGCTGGTCAACTTGCATTGGGGCAGTGGCTGCATCATCAGTGGACTGGCATCGGGTCGCCCCGTGCTGGTGTCATCCATTGGGTCGTCATTTGCATCATCTCGGGCAGTCAGGGTGACCGCTCTGGATTTCGGTGCTGAGGCTGATTCCGCGCCTGTCCATGAGCTGGGCTCGAGATTGCTCTCGGCGCGGGGCCAAAGCACCTGTCCATCTTCTGAGATGCTGACCAGAAACTGCGGTGGGATGCGTTCTGAACACAAAATACCATCCATTTCTGTGCGACTAAAGATGACACCAGCTTCAACTGCTTGCCGCATTGCGATTTTGACTTCGACTGGACATTTTGCTCTTAATCCAGATCGATATCCTTGTGTGCCGATACAGTGTTCTGCCATGTAGATATGAGCACGGCCACTGTTGACTGTGTCACCGCCGCCTGGGATCAGGCCGTTCTGTGCGATGCTCTTCCAGCTGCTTCTCATCGTGCGATGAAAAACAACTTCAGGGACCTCAGTCATGGCACACAAGGGCACGCCAGTGAAGGCGGCTTTTCGCTCGGGGGAAACTTGGTTTGAGCAATACACCATGGTTGAATTGGCATAAAGACCCCCGGCGGTTTTCAAGGCAGCTTCGGAATGACCCTGAATTGCACGGATTTTCACAGGATAATACGGCATGCCTAGGCCATTGTCGACAGGAAAATGGGAGATCTTTGCACACAAGAATTGGAACCTACTCTTGCCATGCTTGTCGATCTTCATTGCGGTGCCAAACAGGTTTGCGACAGTGATGAAAACATCTGGGGGCACTTCCTTGCGGAAGGCTTTGGCAAAATCCTCCAAGTCGATCCAAAGGTCTTTGTCCATTGGCACCTTGGCACAGGATCCATGCCCCCTGCAAACTTTGTTGACACGGGTTGCAAAATCGGAAAATTTCTTGTCGACACGAGTCTGGCCAGCAATGGTCTCAACGTCGGATGCCGATAGCAGTTCCAGTTCATAAGCCGTACCTTCAAAGAGGATCCCGGGCACATCTTCCCCGTCTGCATTGGTCACCATTGCATATTGGTATTCAGGCAAATGCTCTTCCATCCAATATGCTTTCACGTGGCCGGATGCATGTTCCTCTAAGCGCGCAGTTGCCTGCGGCTGGTACTGGCTGGATGTGGCTCTTTTGTCATCTGCGGGCTCATCCACTGGGACTGGTGCTGCTTTCGGTCGCGACTTCAACATGACCTCAGCCGTTTGGACCAGGATTGTTGCTCTGCTGGGTTCAGCGGGCTCGCCGTCGCCGGCGGCCTTTGGAGGGTCATCTTTGGGAGGCTCAGCAAAAGTTCCAGAAGGCATCGTCTTGACGTCGATGTAGTCCTCGGTGTCTGGTTGTTGAGCTTCAACTTCCTCCTTGGTGAATGACCTGCCCGTCGGCGTGATGTGTCGTCGGGACTCTCCAAAAAGCAACTTGGTGATGTTTGCACATGTCTCCTGATAGGATCTTGGCAGCTCGTCGAGGACGGCGCTCATGCTCCTCCGCAAATCATCCCATGTTTCCTGGCCACACTGAGTAAGCTCCAAACCAATTCGGCCAACCCGCCATCCGCAGTCAATAGCGAACAATGTCGCTGTCCAATAAGCGGCGAGACGCGTGCGATTTTCTTCAGAGTTGGCGAAATGCCACTGGTCTCTGAATTCCATTGCATCGGCGTACCCCTTCGCTTTCAGCCACGGATACTTCGGATTGGCAGGCCCTTGCAGGCTGCTGGTTAGAGCTTTAAATCTTGGCTCCAATACATCAAAGAACTGGTCAAAGATATGATGGATGCCATAGTCAGCGGACCAAGGCGCGGTCGTGAGACCGGCCGATTGCAAATCCAACTCCCGGGCCTTGTTGACAAACCAAGTCAAATGGCGCTCACAATCATCCAGGATCGTGGGCCAGTGCCCGTTGGGGCCGTCGTATGGCCAATTTGGATTTTGGGCAATCCCATCCTCACCTACCAATTCATTTCCGAACCAGGACAAATGCAGGTTGATGCGGGCATCAGGATAGCGCTCGCGGGCGTCCGCGGCCAATTCAATCCCACGTTTGACCAACTTCTGCAGAGTTTTGCCCCAAAGCATCTCATGGATAAACTCAGTCACATACTTAGGTTTGCGCTGCCGGTAATGCTCGGACAGGTCAAACTTCTTAAGTGTTTTCCTATGCCCTGTGATCAAAGCACATGACGAGTCAGAGACTAAGATCCAGATTACTTCATTGACAGGCATCTCTGGCAACATGATCTTTTCGATGTGGGACTCCTTTGGCAAAAAGCAGAAGCTAAGGTATTCTGCAAGCGGATCCTCTCGACCGTAGAACCTCAGGGCCGAGGCCGGCGTCCATTCGGTCATCAATCCATCCACGAGGTCCTGAGCAGCCTGATTCTCACCTTCATTGCGCATGGCCAATGCATACAAAATGCGATTGTGAAGGAGCAACCATGCTTCTCTGTTAGCCTCACGTGTGGCTTCGAGCGCAGCCTCGCGGCTGGCCGGGTGTGCTGTGGCATATCGCGAGTCAGCCATTTTAGCAGGACAGGCACGAATGACAGCGGGTGAAATCCTTTTGGATGTTTGGCCCACCACAGCTACCCGGAAACACTCATGGAGCATGTCAGTCAACTTGAAGGTATAGTTCTCAGCAAGTTTAAGAGCTTTGCCCCTACTTTGATCATGCTCATGTTTGCCATCACATTTGAATGAGTCTAACACTGCGAGTTCTTTGAAGTTTCCTGCAATAGTCCAACTTTTCTTCATTGGTTGACCGTTGTTTCCAAGAACACCCAACATACAACCATCAAAGTGATGAGTAGTCATGGATCGTTCTATGAGGAATTTTCTAACCATCGGCCATCTCCAATATTTGCAATTCTTGGACAGTTCAAATGCTATCAAGGTTCGTTCATCATAAACTTCATCCACAAGTTTGACAAAAGATTTGAACAACTTGGTAAACTGTTTTTGTTGCTCTTTGATTCTTTCTTGACCCTCAACAGTAAGGCCATTCACGTTCCCCCATGGGCTACCTCCAACACAAGGCAACGATGCATAAAGTATCAAAGTGCCGTCATTGAAATCATTTCTGAAATCTTGGATTTGGGAGGCTAGCCGTTGCCGACAGCTGATAGTGGTACCGTCTTCCTTTTCGGTAACCCTAATGCAGTGGCAATCTTCATTGGACTTTCTTGGGGTACTAAGCTTCGAGTCATCAGAGCAGCAAAATTCGATCAACATTCTGGGCTTAAAAGACTTTTGGGAGCCCCCCTGATTCCCGGCAGCGGTTGCTAGTTTTGGCACCTTAGTGGAGTTCGGCGCCGCGGTGTGGCGGGCTGCTGCTTCTTCCACCTTTGTCGGGCCAATGCCAATGAGATGAATGGCATGCAACCAAAGGGCTGGTCGGGTAAAAGGTTTTGTAAGAATGTCTGCAACTTGGAAACTGGTTCCTACGTTGAGAAGATCGAACTGTTTACATTCAAATTGTTGTTTCAACCATTTGAAGTTGATGTTTTGTGTTTTGTTCATGTGTCTCATGGATGCTGATGAACCGGTGGACATGACTGTGATAGTCGCTTGGTTGTCCTCCATAAATTTGACTTGATAAAATTCAGGGAAACTGGCCTTGAGGGAGTTGATATCCGCAGCACTACAACCTGTATCGACGTTCCCATTACGGATTTCATCAATTTCGGGGTCGATCCTAGTGAACACAACATCTTCTTGGGGCTTCGCGGCATCGCGAGCTGGTTTGCCCTGCAGCTTCTTGAAAAGGTTCAACTGCTCAAACAGGGCCAGCATTGGAATGCCCTCAGCTCTCATGCTGTGATTTGCGGCAACTACCTCAGCCTCAGTTGAAGATATGGCAACAACCGTTTGTTTCTTACTGAATGCATTTAAGGGGTAATACGTGTTGGGGCCTACGAGCACAATGGCGCTGCCAGTGGTACTCTTGCTATCATGTTCGCCTGCATGGTCTGCGTCGGCAAAAAGCCAGAGTTGACATTCGTCAAAGGCATCCCCAATGAAACCCTCTAGGAAATGGTGCTTTGTACAATGAATGTATGACACCAATCTGTGCAAGGCAACATCGCATTCTATGGACCATTTTGTCACTCTTGATGCTAAGCTTTGTGTGGCACGCAACAAATCAAACCTTGCCATTCTGGCGGCAAATAGTATCTTCATCAAGATCTTGCTGGCCACTGGCTGGAGTTTGCCAGGCTTTTCATCTTCACTGAGTGTGGGCCGTGCGATGCCAGCATCTGTGAATGGTGTTGGCACCTCTTTCAAGGACGATGGGCTGACTTTTGCAAGACTACAGTAATTTTCTACACAGGACCCCAGGAAATCGCTCATGTCATACCTCACTAAGTTCACGGGCTTGGCCATGACGCCAGCTTTGTTCTTCACAGCGTGTTCAACCCCCCTGAACTTAGAGGCCTTGGCTTCCTTTTTCGCCTCGCGTTTGTCGCGATGTGGTCCTGGTCTGGCTTTACTTGCCATTGCAAACTGCTTGAATTTGTCAGGTCCGTCCTGTCCATAACAGAAAACTGTTTTTCCTGTCCAGAATTCGTTTGTTTGATTGCTAGATGTTTTCCAGTCATCTGTATAAACATCATAGCCCCCCTGATTGTTCCCGTCGGTGATGCTAGGACAACTTTTCAATGTGACCTTTTTGTCAAAGAAAGTTATGCGACTCGTGTTTTGACAAGTTACATCTCCCCCCTCATCAACCGGCTGGTACAATCTTTTTCGGGGTTGTATGTGGTGTCTGATCCATGCCATGTTGGTTTCATCATGCTCCCACCAGTCTTGTGTTCTGTGTTGTGCGGCTGCTGACTTCTTGGCTTCAAAGGCGAATGCGAAAGGGTGTGCCTGCGAAGGCAACCGGATGTTTTGAAATTCACGGTGCATACAGCCAAAGTAGCGATCATACGGCTCAGGATCACCAATGTTCACTGCAGCCTTGACGCTTGCCCATGCCTTTTCCAGATTGGCGGTGGGGCCAGCCATCTTGAAGTCATCTACATACACAACCAACAGACAGTTGAGCTCTTGATGATGAAAAATTGAATGCCAAATGTCAGGTAAAATTTGCTTCCAACCCTGTTTTACCACACGGCTATTGAGATGATTTTCCCAAATACCCCCGCTATCAGGATGACCATAAAGGGCGAGTAGCATAGGAACCATGGGTTGCCAGTACTTTTTCTCCCAATCTTTGGGCCATCTGTTGCGTGGAAGTGACAACCATGTGGGCACCCCTGTGAAGAGGGCTTGTATGTAGGCTTGGATTGCATCTGCCTGCTGTTTGGAGAACCCGGGCTGACTACCGAAAGCATCTAGCAGCTTTGCTGCTTCCATGGATGCTGGGGAAGAGCCTAACTCGTTGAAGAGTGCGTGATCGGAATTCTCGTCCCTGACATTGTTCCCTTGGAAAACCGTCCTACCCTTGAACTTCCGGCGAGGGTCTGACTCAGGCAATTCAGAACCCTTCTCATAGCAAGCCTCAAAGATTCGACCTAGGTGCACAGTTTGGCCATTGCGACGAGCCTCAGCTACTATGTCGCGGCATTCACGAACACGCTTCTCATCCCAAACACCCTTATTACGGAGATTATCCCACTCCTTATCAAGGGCGGCCTTGGCCTTGGGGTTGCTGGCAATCTCATCTTTTGATACAAGCCTAGCAACTGAAGCGAAAAGCTCGAGTGCGACCTTGAACTCAAGTTCCTTGATCTTCTCTCTGACGAGCTCTCTAATTCGAGGCCGGTGCTCAATTGTGGCAGGCGCGGCAGCTTTTGGCATTGCCGGCACGGAAAACTTTTGGGAAGTGGCTGGAATAATTTCCCAAACATTGCCTACGAGCTTTGCAGTTGCAGGAGGGCATTGAGTTGCCTCAAGCCGGGCCGGTGAAGACTTCTTCTTTTTGCCCTTGCTGCCAGATGACGATGCTGGCTTTTCCTCCTGCTCCTTGGCTGCTTTCTTTGCTTCTTCCTCGATGATCAACTTCCTATCTTGGGGTCCTAACGTCCTAACATCTTCCACAGTTCTGAGTCGATCCCCTCCGGACGCTTTGAACCTTTGTAGTTACGTACAATCCGGTGACCATCCCAATGATGTCCATCTGGAATAATTTCACCTTTGGGGGTCAATTTGAGATCTGGAAATACGGGCGCTTCGGGTGCATCAGGCTCGACATCGCTGTCGGCTGGCAGAGGCGTTCCTGGCTCGTATTCGTACTCATCTTGTGGCGGATGCAAACTGGACTCAAGTGGCACAGCTTTGGGTGTCTGCGGAATGACCTGATCCTCAAGGCGATCGGCTTTGGGTGCTTTCGAGTCAATCAGAGCTTTCAAAGGAAAGATGAAACCCTCGGATGGCAATTCCAACCTCTTTGTTCTTTGGATTGTCAGTGCACCCCAGTTGACATGATAATCTGCGGCTTCCAACTTGGCAACTAAGTATTCACCCTTCCAATCATGACCTGGTTGGATGTAATACCCAAGGAAAATTCCTTCATTTGCTGTTGGGGAGAGTTTACCTGATGTGTTATCCAACCTCTTGGGGTTATTCCAGAACAACACTTTGGCACCAAAAGGAATGTGCATAGCAGGGAACTCTTCACCAAACCTGAGTTGCCACGGGGATTCACTGCCGTCAAGCTGGGGGCTTGCATTGATCGCGGTCGCGTGATGCTGCATGGCCAATGGCCACATCTTCAAGGGAAGTCCTGATTGCAGCAAGTTGCTCCGGGCACCTTCCAACATCTGACGAACTTCGCGCTCAGCAAAAGACTTTGATGAATCTACGTATTCAATGGAAGTTTGGTGTCTGTAACCCAAATCCTTGATGGCCCTGATCAATTCTGGGGAATTGTCAGTGTACACAACTTGAACATCGTCCTTTGATCCAATAAAGTGATTCAAACCATCAACACCGCTTTGTGAGTCCTTGGACTGGCTAGGGTAGACATACCGATATTGGGTGTGCAGATCTTTCAATACCAATGCAACTTGCTCCCCCCTGAAACCCTCTTCTACATTTTTCTTGATGATGACATGATCCCCAATGATGTGGTCACCAAACACTTCAGTTTCGATTCTCTTCTGACCACCTTTCTTTCGTGCCTGAGGTGCCATCATCCTTGCTCGTTGGCAGGTTCTGCAAAAGGGGTTCTTGGGGAAATGAGTGTACTGATGTTGGGTACTTGCAGCTTCAGCCAGCAAATCCTCAGTCTTGCGGCTTCGAATGTACTCCTGCTGAGCGTCATCCTCCACCAGCTCGTCCAATTGCTCTTCATCCTGGGCTTCGTCCCGCTTGGCTTTCGAGCTCGACCGTGAGGTCGGCATTGCAAACAACTTTCTGAGGTGCTTATCCTTTTGAAATTGATCTTTGGGATAAACCTTGCAACTATCATCCAAGACTGGGACATGACCTTCGATCTTGAGCTGGACGACCTTGTCATCTGGACGGGCTAGGATTGGTTTGCCATTGGCAGGCCATACGAAACTGTAACCCTGATCTACGCATCTTGTTCCTACGGAGAGCACAGCTGGGGTATGATCAAGTACATACGGATGCACAGGATCTGGCAATGCGGACAACTTGACATCAGCAACCTCATTGGCCTCGGTCGAACCATTGGCTGCGACTAAGGAAATCGGATGCTCGGCTGCACGGCAGTTCTTGGCGCTAACGTCCCTCAACATACCCTTGGACACAAGATCGGATTCACTACCTGAGTCGACAAGCCAACTAACGCCGGCCTTTGGCGCAGCTGTGGCAATTGACGGGAAACGACCAATGTCTCTAAGAGCTTTGGGACCGCTGATGAACCTGCACTCTTTGCATGTGATGTCACGTGTGTCCTCATTCCAACAACAAAACCCACAACTAGGCGCAACATCTGAATCATGAAGTTTCACAGTTTCTTGAAGCTGTCTTGCACGAACCTGAGCCTCATGTTGTTCAACCTTGGATGAAACTGGAACATCTTCAGCTGTCTTGTACACCTTAGTGAACTCTCTTGGACGGTGCTTGACTGGGACTTGACGACCAACTGCTTTCACCTCGATCACATGTGGGGCCTTTCGGAATCTAAGACGCTTCATGCTGACACTTGACTCATCAGAGCACGAAGTTGCCTTCGGCTGTTTTCGGACGATACATGCAAACTTCTGGATCAGGCATGGAGCGGCTGTTGAATCCTTGCTCTTCTTTTTGGGAGCGGGTGAATTGGCCCTTTTGGTGTCTTTGGTGGCGGCAGCGGCTTTGTCATCATGCTTATAAAAACATTTGTCACCGCGTCTGCACTTTCCCTGGGCATGATAGATACATGGGGTTTTGGCCATCTCTTCCTTGGACATCTTCTTCCCCTTATCATCTTTATTGCCCCTTGATGGTGAACGTGTTTTGGTTCTTCTGGGTGATTGAGTTCGAGATTTGTCATCTTTGACATGCTTGAATGGACACTTCTTCCCCTTATCACAGGTACCCTTTTGGAACTTATAGCAAATTTTGTCACCTTTGCCACCTCGTTCCTGCGATCTACCACGACTTGGAGAACCCTTTCGGCCACCGCGACCATCGCCTTTGGCAGGTGCGGCCTTTGTGTCCTTGATCCCAGCCTTGTTCTTCTCCGCAATGCGGTTCCTGTTCTCCCTCAATCGTTCACGATCGATCAAGTTCTTCATGGATTGGTGAAGGAAACTATAAGACTTTTCATGGGATTTCTCATGTGCACGGTCAAACATCTCGATGTCATATTTCAGCAACTGACTTGGTCGGATCTGCCTCAACAAGATGTCCCTTAACACAGCATCATCGGGGGTGACAGCCATGCCAGCTAGGGTAGCATCCCATTTGTTGATAAATCTTCGGAGATCCTGGACAGTATCGCCTACTTTGACAACACCCAAAAGATCTTCTACTCTGTAAAGGCTACCTGCTTCTTCTGATGTCTTGAAGTAGTCCTCAAACATGAGCAGAACATACCTTCCCCTGACCTGGATGCCTTTTCGGGATTGCTGCTCTTTGAAATTCAAGATCCTAGTTGCGAGGTCCCCTCCGGCTGAGCGTGTGAGCGCTGCTGATAATTTTGTATCCAGCGTGAGGAACTTTCCAGGATCTTGGAGTTTCTTCTCCAACTGCTCTCTGGTGCACTCTTGATCGTACACCTCGTTGAGCCAGAGCCATGCCTCATCCGGGCGATCTGAACAGCTTTTCACTTCATCCCTGACATGATTCTTCCAAGTCCTATACGACTCCGGAGCGGGCATGTTGTTCAGCTTGATGATTTCGGCCTCCTTAGTTTTTGGCTTATCCTTTTCTTCCCTTTGGGTTAAGGCTTTCACCAATTCAATAAGATCTGAGGGACCCATCACTTGCTGTTGCTTGGTTACGCTCTTAGGGGAGTCGTTTGGGGGAGTTTTGATAGCTTCAGTGGGAGTGAAAAACCCTGACTGCGTTGGCAATTGGGGCTGGTCGTTGCCGACAGCCGGCTTTTGCTTGGGACTGCCACCTTTGAGCAGCTCATCCAACTTGGCCTTTGCTTCTTGTGCCAACACTGCAGGCGTTTTCAACTCATGAATCGGCTCATCACTGCCTTTGGCAGCCTGTGCATCGGATGCTTTGGGAGTGGCAATATTGAAGTGGGGCACGCTAGTGGTAGCGGCCGGCTCGGCGTTCTGGACGGATGCTTTCGGAACGGAGGCATGCTGCGCTTTGGCAACATGCTTTAACTGCTCCTGAAGGTCATCGATTTGGTCCTGAAGGCTAAGGTTCTGAGCCGCTGCCTCATTGATCTTGTCGGCCATCTCCTTCTTGTAGTTCTCGAACTCGGTCCTCAAACTGATAAACCTGGCCTGATCAATTGCAGCCTGATCTTCATATTGCTTCTTTGTGGCAGCTATGGCATTCTTTGCATGTTCAACTGTCTGTGCATAGGAAGCTTCGAACTCACTAGTGATACGTTGCCTTTCCTCTGCAATTTTCTGATCATGCTTTGTGTTTGCCTCTGCCTTAACATCCTCTATTCTTTTGTCATGCGATGCCTGAGCCTGATTCAACCTGACCTCCAACTCATCGCCTCGTTTCCTCTCCTCGTTGACGGCACTAATGGCCTTACCTTCAACCTCCTGCAGCCTTTGCTCATACTCCTGCTCTTGCATTACGAGTCTACTTGACCATTCGTTTCGAATTGAGTCAACTACTCCATGCATTATCTGAAGGTGCCTCTGTTCAGCTTCCCTCATGACTTGCAGGGTATTCCCACTAGTGATCTGGGACAGGTTGTTTTGTATGAAGGTAAAGTACGCTACAACGGGTTGGAACATTGTCTCGTCATCCATCGGCTCGGGGTTGCCCCCGGCCACATTGGGCACAGCGATAGCCGATGGACCTGACCCTGGAACGGCGAGAGGATGGTCAATTGGGGTCCCCATAGCAAAGTAGTGAGACTACGGCTGATAACCTGTATTTTACCAGGTCAACCGGAAATGGGGATAAATACAACAAACCGTTAAGCGGTCAGCACTGTTTTGAACCAACGCTTCAGAGTATATCGATGACATATATTATACATGGTATTACTGCAGGAGTTTTTACAGAAAATGAATGAAAATGATAGAAAGCAAAGGCATGCTTTTAGCACCAATCGATCAGACCTGAAAGAACAGAAGGTCCAACTGCGCCTAGAAACGGTGTTGGGAAAGAGGAGACCGCTGATGGTGATAGTATGCTGTGGTTTTGCCATGAACTTGTACTTCTGAACGAAGCTGGCCTGTCGGGCAGGGTGGTCAGAAGGGTCAGCAGGGTGGTGAACCCTCCCAGCAGCCCCAGCAGCCAAGCTACAATTGGAGACTCAGGAAATCGATTGTCGACATCATAGGAATCCTGGTCCGGGGGAACATGGGGAACGAGAACTGATCCGCCGCCGCCACTATGGGGCCTGCCATGGGACCCAAAAACTGCTGCCGCCCTGAACCTTTCCACTCATGCACAGGACATGCATTTGACTTGTCATTTCACTGGTTACCCACTCAGATTTTTGTGGCATGAACCCACTTGCTCTTGGCTCTTCTCATCCCCCCGTCCTCGATGAGTTTGCAGTTGGTTCCTGTCTGGGTGTGCTGGCCCGCCAGATAGAACTCCAGCGCCACACAGGCGTCACGGTTCAAACACTGTTGCTCACAAGACTCCTGATCCGCCACATTCAATCGCACCAGGACGCTGGCATTCAACTCCTGCGAGGAAAATTCGTCGCCAATGAGGGCCAACCTGAGGTGAGGCAGGCTTTGTGGCCCGCGCTGCCCACGCGGCCCACGCGAAATGGCAATGTTTCTCACAAGCAAAGGTTATGCCCACGCGCAATCGAATCAATAGATCTCAGCCAAGGAGCTGCCAAATATCCCCACTGACTCCGGTGATGCCAGTACCCCATTTCTTCAGTTCATTGTGCGTTGGTACCCGCAACTCATACCGGGCATCGATGACACCACCTGCCATGGAGAACAAAAGGATGGGCCTATGCGTATGCAATGAGAACCAGATCTGAACAACAACAACAACAACAACAACAACAACAACAACAACCTGATAATAATAATAATAATCATCGTCATCGTCGTCGTCATCATCATCATCATCATCATCGATGTCATTGTTGTCATCGTTGTCATTGTTGTCAACGTTGTCATCGTTGTCATCGTTGTCATCGTTGTAATCTTTGTCATCGTTGTCATCGTTGTCATCTTCATCATCGCCATCATCATAGCTATAATCATGATATGATAGCTATAGTCATGATGGCTATAATTATGATTATGGGGACAATAGTGACACGCTTGACAATGTAGTAATGGTCATCAGTAAGAACAACAGCAACAACCGCAACAACTTTCAATCATGCAAGCTGGCCACTTTTCCTGAGTTCTACATCTATGCCTCGATATGCCTCGATCCAACGACCAAATCCCTTCTGCCAAGTCACAATACACATTTGCCTTCCGTTCAACGCTGAAAATGAGTTTCGTCACAGAAGTCGAAATCCTCAGCATCACCGCATCTTACCCACCAAACCCATGGCTTTTAATGGCCATCAAATTTGGGCCCGGGCTCATTTCCCATCTTGAAAGAACCCCAAAAGGGTTTGTCTGAAAATAGACTACCCGGCTACCCCGGCTACTCCAGCGTCGACTCATCATTTTCTCTGTAAAAAAAAGTGTGCACCGGGAATACCCCATTAATTTCTAGGCAACCACACTTCGCCACACTTCGCCAAGTATCTCTAAGGCGGTGATGTTCAGCAGTGGCGCGCTCTCGCTCTCCATGGTCCTCTCCCTCGCTGGAAGGTTCGTGGGTACATCGTAGCCCGGCACGTGGTAGCGGCAGTTCAGCTGCCTGCGACCGCTAAAAGGGGGGGAAAAAAAACGGTGATGCCAAATAGTGACCCAGCGGTTGATTTTCGGGAATCCCATACTCGGAGGCGCAGTTAGGGTTGTATGGTAGATAAGCCCGATAACTACGGTCGTATATCTACTTAGAACTGGAACTGCACCCCCCAGTATAAGTGGATCTATGGTACATATCTCGTTATGATAATTAATGGGGTAATCACAGGTTTGTATAATGGGAATAAAATGGATTATCAGACAGGCTAGTGGCTGATACATGATGGGCTAGTGAGGGATCATTTTTCATGGTGGAAAAAAACCAGTCATTTTAGGGCAAGGATCCCACCATCCAAGGGTAATCCCCTAAAATTCATGGTCCCTCCTGACACCAATGATATCCAATGATAAACTAACATAGCTATTGAAAATTGCCATTTATAGTGGATTTTCCCATTGAAAATGGTGATTTTCCATAGCTATGTTAGTTTACCGGAGGGTATCCAATGATCTTGACCCAATAGGGCTTGGACCTGGGCCCTGAGATGTTCAGCGGATAGTCCAAAGGGGAAGGGCCGATCCACCGCGCATTCACCCGCTCCCAAACCAGCATGGGATCGCGCCAGGGACAGCAATCCTCCGGCTGTTCATAGGCTTGCGGCCATGCGGAGTCGTTGAATTCCTGAGCCAAGGGGCTTTTTGGAGAGGTCCGGAAGACTCTGTTTTCTTTAGTGGAAGTTTGAATGTGTGCCGGCACCATCTTCCTGCCTCAGAACAGGATGTTGTAGGACTTTGTTTAGCCAAACCACACTACCAAGTGGCAACGGCCGTACGTTAAATCACAAAATCTTCTCAAAATCATCCTGGTTGCCCTGTAGAAGAAGGGCGTTCTCTCTTCATTGAGGGCCTTTTCCTGTGTACTGCACTTGAAATCGCCGGAGGACATCCTTGGCCGATGGCAAGCTGGCTGCCAACGTGGCTGGTGGTTACTTTCCATGAAAGGATGGTGAATCACAAGAAAATGAAGGGGAGTTTGAGCCAGTCCCCAAATACATCAAGTTGTTTTTGGGCCAGCGTTTGACAGGTCACAAACTCCTGGCAGTCCTGGCAGCCACTTGAACTCTGTGCGTTGATCTCTTTTTTTGCATGGCTGAAGTGTCCAGGGTCTCAAAAATTGAGGCATCATGCTTACACAACCACATCATCCCACATCCACAAAATGTCGTCACATCTTGTCACCTTTTGTTGCCCCACCCAGCTGTCAAGCATCAATCCATTGCGCGAAGCCATGATGAGCCCCAGGGGTGCAGGATACTGGGAGATCTGCCCCAGGGCATTGGTCACATTCACCACTTCCTGAGTCTAAATCTTCAGATTCCACATGAAAATTTTGGATTTTTTCCCGGGAAAACGGAAAAAACAACATCCAGTTGGTAGTGGTTGGTTGCAACCACCAGACCTGGCATGTCAACCCATAGGGACATTCAACCAAAAAAAGAAATGTTATGTCTATTTATTTAGTGAAAAATCCGTAAAAGATTCCACAGTTCTGGTATGCTTCATAACACCCTCCGGTAATTCCACATAGCTGCGGCAAATGGCCCATTGATCGATGATTTTCCATAGCTCTGTGGTTACCGTTACCAGTGGAGAAAAAACTGACTCTGCAAATCCAGGGAGTTCCGGGCGATTGGTGACGAGGCGAAAGGCCAAGACATCCCCTTGCTCGACCCCAAGTGGAAAGACCAGGACCTGCAGCCAATGATAGCCAATGGTCTCAGCTGGGTCCTCCTATGGTCCTATGGTCATTGAAGGTGTGACCCAAAAGCGTCATCCCAACCTTTTCCCCACCAAAAGTCAACAACTCTCCATGCTCATTTTTCCGGGATTTCTGCCCCATTCTTCGTGGAAAATGCCAAAAAAATGTTTGGTACATCTCAAGGGCGGTTGCTGGAAAAACCACCTGCCTTGGCTGGAGTATCACTGGCCACCACGCGCCGCACTCCATTCCTGGGGAACCGTTAAGCAACTACTGCAATGAAAAACTTGGTAAGCGGTTTGATTGGGTACATGACAGTCCTCTTGGCGTGAACTATATATCTTTCATATGCATGTCCTGTTATCGGATTAGTATCTTTAAGCCACTCAAATGGTATGGCTGCCCAAGAAAATTCTTGCAGCTTCACATAATGAGTCAGTTGGATGGTTGAGCGGGTCACACTGGGGCTTATATAGTATATAATCATATATCATTGTGTATCATCATATAATGCCATATGATATATCATACAAAATGACATATAATATATAATATAATATATCATCATATCGATTTGTTTTAATATATATATATATTGGTACATCATCATGCGTGAAATTGCCTAAAATCTATAAAGGCTCAATGGGCCATGAAGCTTTGACCCATCTGCTTCCCGAGGCGCAGGGGGATGAGGCTGGCGGAGATGTCAGGCGCAACAAAGGCCCTAGGCGGGTGACGAATTGGATGAAGGAAAGCGTGGTAACCCCCAAAAAAGATGCCGAAAAGTAACATCCGAATCGAAAAGTGATAAATCACAGTTCTACCATGTTCTACCTGTCTGGGGGTTGCTATCTGTATACAGGAACATTGAATACCCACCAGCGTTCAATGGTAAAAACTGTGATTGCCGGTCATTTTCATTCTTCGGGCAACCCAAGTTACATCCAATTGGAATCATGCATTTTTTTAATCATGCCCCATGCCCCACTCCAATCCGAGAAGGATGTAACGAAAGCCAGAATCTCCTTTATATTTACCAGGTCAGTAAAGCATATCTGACAAAAACCAGGCCTAAGATTCCCAGGTATATCAATATACCTCCGACTCTCACAAGCGCCTCTCGTCCGCATCACCTCTAGGTCTCATCTCCTACAAGCCTTGTTTAGACTCAGTTTAGACTCCAAGAGCCAGACTCCGATCTCTATTTTGTCTCTGTTTCTAACTGGCCTCTACATCTCAATCATCTCATCTCCGACAAGCCTTGTTAACGACCCCCAAGAGCCGGACCAAGGGGGAATCAATACCCCACCGTCACTGAATTGCGACACGGTACATCACCCTCAAAACGTACCCATTTGCCCATATTTTGCACGACCTGCCCCCAGACCCCTTAGACTCACTTCGTTCGTAGTAGTAACTTCAGCCTAGCCTGCCGCCTGGCTTTCGCAAAAAAACATTTGTCATTGGATTTACCACATTTAGGTAACCCCAAAGAATGCCTAATACCATCCATTTCTGCCAAAAAGTGACATGGATATTGTTGGGTCTACTTTCCTTTCTTGTTATTTCTTTATTTCTTTCGTTAGTTCGTTCTTTCCTTCTTGCTTCCTTTCCGTCTGTCTTTCATTCTTTCGATGTTTGCGCTACAACAATGAGTCCCGTGCAGGACCCGCCTTGCCCATGCTTCCAGTTCATCATACATTTACAACTGAAGCAGCCTCATGGTTTTAAGCGCCAGCTTGCAAACAAAAATACGGCAAATCAGGGGATACGAAGATTTTAAAGATCATGCGCTAAACCCCAATAATAAACCATCCCCAAATTCACCATTATCATGGCAACAACAATTACCCTCTGGTAAACTAACGTAGCTATGGAAAATCACCATTTTTAATGGGTAAATCCACTATAAATGGCCATTTTCAATAGCTTTTTGTATGTTTACCAGAGGATAAATCCCCATATTTTTCCATGGAAAATGGCAGGTGACTTCCACAGCGTCATCGCCCAGGACACGAGTTGCGGTAGACGTCCAGATAGTTGTCCGCCTCGACCACCATCGTTAGGGAGGAGCCACGGACCCGATACCTCCATTGCGGAGAGAACGCGGGCCAACCCGCATCAAGAAAACGACCAAGATTTAGTCAATTTTCTTCATTTGTTAATAATGCCATCAAATATGTGTATGTATATGTATGTGCATATATTGATTGTTATTTGTTGAATCGGATTTCATGTGTTGAAGCTTCATGCGTTTACTATTACTGATGCCTATTTGCTCATGAGGGAGAAACATGCTTATACATGATTGTAGTATTGCGCGAAGATTCACCTTATGTAGGCGATTCATTTGCAGGAACATGTCAAGCAACCTAAACTATTCATGAAAATTCTCTGTTGGGTAAGCCAAGATGAGGGGGGAAAAAGTGTTTTCCTTCATTGGGTACAGGAAGTTGTCGTTCGAAGGTCTTGTCTCTCTCCCCTTTTTCTGGGGTGACCCCAATTAGTCCACCGGGAATTCGTATAAATCATCTGAGGTGTTGGAAGTTGACTATGGAAATGTGCTATCGAACATTGCAAGCTTTTTCTGAATCCACAATGAAAAAATGAGCAACAACTTGGATAAATCAGCGGCCGACAGGGCAATTTGAACATGTTGACAAGATGAGCACCGTGCAGTTGCCGAGGTGCAGCAAGAGCAGGCAACATATTCTCCAAAGAGCCTCGAAGGATGCCGGCCGGATGGAGCTGTCCTATTCACAGAATTTCCGCGAGATTCAACGGAAAAAGGGGATTCGGTAGATATACTTGGGGCTGCAGTTGAGGTTACAAATGAGTATAACCATGGTTATAAACCCTCATAAGTTGGGATATAACTAAATATAAGCCACAACTATGGTGAAATATTAGGTAATATCACCCAGTACATCCACTTCCAACTGGAATCTGGAACACCAAGTGGACCACAGCCAGCCACCAGTCCCCAACAAGCCATGATTTTGTCACCGAGTTTCCATGGGATCAACGTCTTCTCATGGCAGCCTCAGGTCCAAAGATGACATAGAAAGGCGAAAATTGGGATATCATATACATATTTTTTGTTTATGTATTCATGTGTTTATCTATTTCTATTTATATGTATCTTTGTATTTATATTTAGATTTATTTAAGTTTATTTGTTGTATTTATTGTATTTATGTATTTATTTATGTATTTCTGTGTTTATGTCTTTGTCTATTTATTTATTTGCATATTTATACGTGCGTGCATGTATGCATGTTCAATATCCAATGACAACGCTGCTGAGAGACCCTAGTCATGTGCCGCTCGAGTGGGTCCATGGCCACATCATGGACTCCCCAGGGCGTCACAAAGCTGTGAGTCGAATGAGTGGTGCTTTCTCCCACTGGATAAAGTAGACAAGGAACACCCGCATAGGTCATCATAGATATCATAGATCCGAATAAACTATACTGACTATACTCAATATCTGGGATAGTACTCTTCACCATCTTTCCAGTGACGTCGCGACGTGAGCTGAGGTTACAATTCAAGTATATATCATAGATCTGCATAGTCCAGGGTTTCAGGAGCCCATGGTCATAGTGATCTGTTGCGCGGTTTCACCCGGTGCCACATTACAACAAGCATAGCTCCTTTGGAGCTTCAGCTTGAGCTTGTGACTGGCTGCGGAAAACAGATCCCAACATCGACATAGCGTTACCCAAAAAAAACGGTGACTCGCTAAAAAACATTAAAAAACACTGTATAAATCAGCAAGGACCTATTGGACGTGGCAACTGACTCAACTGACTGTGCAAATACCCCAGGGCTGCTAATACCTTTGGAACCTTTGACATTCTGAAGGCCCACCTGTCAGCACTGCAGAACTGCTGCTGCCACAGCACAACCTGCAGCTTCCGGGTCTCAACACTGATCCATCTCGGGGGTCCACAAATCAATGGGAAATCCAAAAAAACGGATGAATTTTTCCATTACCATGATTTCTTAACCAAAGAGTACTAGGGACGTCTCAAAGTTCGCAAGTTTGTCTCCAACTGTTGCAACATGTTGCAACTAACTTCACCAAACCACTCCCGGCATCCATACTCCCGGCTCCAAAAATCCTTATATAAACTCATTCCATTCCACGCAGTTTCTCGAACTTCATCTTGAATTTCCCTCACTTTGCACCATTTTAAACCAAAAAAAACGTGGTTAACTCCATGAAAATCGGTGGATACCCATGGATACCCACCATCAAATGGTGCTTTCCATCAGCTTGGCTTCACCATCAGTGGCCTCGAGGGCCACCAGCTCGCTTCACGGCTCTGACCTCGAGCCTTGGTCTTCTCGGCGGCCCAGGCCTGGAAGTGACGCCCTTTTTCGATGATAACTCGCTGTGAAAAATATGGTGGTTAAATATCATAGCTATGATAGAGGATAAAGATGGATAATGCATTGTTAACTATGATAGCTATTATAGTTAACATTAGTTAACTATGATAGCTATTATAGTTCATTGTTACCTAACTATGATAGCTGAATATAACAGCTATCATGAAGGATAAAGCCCATTGAATTGCAGTGATCCATTTTGAAATATGCCATGTCTTACCCAGACATCGTAGAGGCACCTTGACTTTGAGATCCGGTGGCTTCAACAACGTGGGCGAGGCCACATCTTCCAGGCTGCCATCAAAGGTATTCCTGGCGGAACGTGGAGAATCCTCCCACTTGTCTCATGTATAAATGGCTTACAACTATGGTTACTAAATGGTTACTAACTAACCAGTGGTTACTAACTAACCAGTGGTTACTAACTAACCAGTGGTTACTAACTAACCAGTGGTTACTAACTAACCAGTGGTTACTAACTAACCAGTGGTTACTAACTAACCAGTGGTTACTAACTAACCAGTGGTTACTAACTAACCAGTGGTACTAACTAACCAGTGGTTACTAACTAACCAGTGGTTACTAACTAACCAGTGGTTACTAACTAACCAGTGGTTACTAACTAACCAGTGGCTACTAACTAACCAGTGGCTACTAACTAACCAGTGGTTACTAACTAACCAGTGGTTACTAACTAACCAGTGGTTACTAACTAACCAGTGGTTACTAACTAACCAGTGGTTACTAACTAACCAGTGGCTACTAACTAACCAGTGGTTACTAACTAACCAGTGGTTACTAACTAACCAGTGGTTACTAACTAACCAGTGGTTACTAACTAACCAGTGGTTACTAACTAACCAGTGGTTACTAACTAACCAGTGGTTACTAACTAACCAGTGGTTACTAACTAACCAGTGGTTACTAACTAACCAGTGGTTACTAACTAACCAGTGGTTACTAACTAACCAGTGGTTACTAACTAACCAGTTACAACTATGGTTACTAACTCACCAGTTACATCCAGTGGGGAATTCCTCTAAGAAAGCTATCTGCCCCGCCCCAGGGATCGGAATGGCAATGTCAAGTTCATTGAAGTTCCGCCTTGGGATCCGGCAAGATTTCCATTCTCTTCATGCAAAAGCTCCACCAGCATCACTAATGTGGTAAACCCAACCATAAACCTACCATGTAGGGATGGGTTGTAGCACCCGTTAATTTATGGTGATTTTGGGGTTGGCTTATCATTGGGTGTACCAAATTAAACCTAAAAAAACTCGGTACACGCTCCGTTTTCTTTACTGCAGAGAGTGGGAAGGTGTCAGATGCTGGGCAGCCGAATATGCACATCTTACAGTCTTACACCCCTCCAGAATTCTTCTTCATCCCCGTGAAAAACCAGGCCCTTGATGCCTGTATGGCAGCCGCCCGTCGGTACCAGAACCGAAGTAGAGCACGTCACCGGTTTGCATCAAGACAACCTCAAGCCAAAGGATCCAAAGGGTCACTGCACCAAGGAGGCTGGCAGGAAAACAGGAACTGCATCTGGATCCCAAGCCGGCCCAAGCCCCTATGACTCGAAGCGGAAACGATCTCTCCCTCAATCTTTGTCGAACCAAGTTCCCAAGTCCCTAAGCCACTACTATCTGACCTGCTTCCGCACCTCTCAAGTTTGAATGCTGGCCCGTTAAAATCCCACCAGCTCCAGGGTTGCCCCCACAGTGTGCAACGGCCCTGCGGCGATCTGGTAGACCGGATCGCGAGACTCCAACTTCACCTGGGGCGCAAGGGCAAGTGGCAAGTGACACGCATACGCTCACTAGATCGGCTGGTTGG
The DNA here is from genome assembly GCA_947184155.2 of Cladocopium goreaui. Lineage (NCBI taxonomy): Eukaryota > Dinophyceae > Suessiales > Symbiodiniaceae > Cladocopium > Cladocopium goreaui. The sequence goes on from CAMXCT020002802.1 coordinate 112,317, forward strand.
TGGTTCATCTGTTCATCCGCTCCCTGCCTGCCGTGGGGTCGTGATGACATCTTCAACATCAAAGCCGGTGGCCGGACCCTTGCCCCACGTGTACAGCTGGCCCTTCACAGACCTCGCGTTCAAGGCAAATCTGGCCCACCAACCAGCTACTTGGCCAAATGAATTCCAGTCGATGAATGTCAAATGGTTAAACCACTTTGAAACCTCATGATGCTGCTTTTTGACAGCTTCGGTGACGGTTTTCGAAATCCATGGTAGCCCCAGATGTGGTATGGGTCATAATTTTGCACCTGGGGGCCTGCATGGTTTCGTCAGCGTCAAGGCATCTTTTAGGACAAGTTGCACGTTGACTTGGAAGTCTTTGACAGTATCCCCCCAAAGAAATGAAGAAAATATACAAAATTCATGGCTCCCTCATGCTCCCTCCTTCTTTTCCTTGGTGGAATCTCCATATAGCAAGTGGAAATCCCCTATAAATGGAGGTGTTAATTGGAAAACCAACTAATGATGGATTTTCCAGCAAGCCATGTTTGATTACCGGAGGGTATCCCCCAAGTTTGATAGGTTCCCTCCCAGGCGTCCGCACATAGTGACAGAATGCATCAGGCCCAGAGCAACCTGCCGTAGCGGCTACAGCCATGGAGTTGTCACCAAGGGACCTACCTGGAAACCCTCTACAGAAACATATTCTACCTATATAGCTGGAAACAATCCCTTTAAATAGGGAAAAACAGGGAAAGGGGAAAATGTGGGAAAATCATCGAACGTAACTAAAATGAGTGATTTTCAAGCGCCAGGTCAAATTACTGGAGGCTCTATCATTTTTGGGATTCCCGGTGTGTAACTGGTATGGGTTCTGACGAAGTTGGCTTCCCCGTAGTTTCACAGGGCTGAGCAGGCGTCCCACCAAGTTTCACAACATGTCAGGGACACTGCCTTCCATCACAACTCCTGAGCCCCAAAAAACCTCGAAGTGCATTGTCGTATGTAGCCCATTGCAACTCCTATGCGGTCTATCAGTATGTACAACATCTACAGGTATGACCCATGCTCATTTCGTTAACACAAGTTTATCTCTTTTGTTTGAGTTCGAAAAAATAACGTTTGTTTTTACCCTTTTCTGTTCGTGGGCAAACCACTGGGTCCGTGGGTAAGGTAAATTATAATATATATATATATATATGTGTGTGTGTGTATGTATGTATGTATCACTTAAATGAGGTTATAAACCAGTTATAGATGTTACAAGATGTTATAAGTTATAACTGTTAAGGGCCAGAACTCTACCAATAATTGTAGCCAGTTCGAAATCCCACAAACCCTGCGCCTGTGACATGGATAGGCCGGACAGACTCTCCACCCGCGCGGGGCTGGGCATATCGGTGCCGACCCCATGGCCACAACGACCAAAGGAGCCCTGGCCCCAGGTGTAGAGTCCTCCCAGCTGATCTACCGCAGCAGAATGCGCCTGGTGAATGGGGCCCGGGGGGTTGAAACTGGTCGGGCCTTCACATTCTCTCAATCGCTCAACCAACCAAGCAATCAAGCAAGCAAGCAACCAATCAATCAACCAAGCAAGCAACCAACCAACCAACCAATCAATCAGTTAATCTATCTATCTATCGAACTATCTATCTTTCTATCCTTTACCTACCTACCAACCTACCTACCTACCCAGCCATCCATCCACCCAGACACCCATCCATCATCATCCATCTATATACGTATCTCGATATCACATATAGGAAAATACAGAGCCGCGCGTATCCGCATGCATCATCGTTTTGGTGTGCCAAGATATTGGCAAACTACACCAAAGTACCAAGGAAACACACGATAAATCATAGAAAATTCTTAGAACCCCTTGAAATTGCCCTGCAAAGTCCGACAGCGATGAAAACAGGAACTTCTGGACCCTCCACGCCTCCCCTGCAGCCACGTATGTGACCTTCAAGCCCTGCAAGCTCAATACCTGCCTGCCCGGAGAAATTGCAAAACATTTGGGACACGGCAGAGTGGAAGCACCCAAAATGATCGCAAGTGGACAGTATGGGACTGGAAGTCGGTTGTCATGGCTTCCCAATTTTTTGAGATCGTCATTTCTAGAGGCAGCCGCTCCCGCTTTTTCTGCCCAGCAGTGTATCTTTCAAATTGAGCACACAGCTACCTGGTTACCTAGTCACACTTCTGTGCCGCTGCCGCTCCCTTCACTGAAAAGGATCTGGGAAAAGACTGTCCACACAAAAGTCCGAATTCTCCAGGAGGTCTCCAAGACTGCGAATCTCATGCAGCAGCCTCTGCTCTTCGCGTTTTCGCTTCTCTTCTGCCAATTCTTCGCTGGAGAGTTTCCGTTTTTTCACCTCCACCACCTCCTCAGGAGCCTCATCTGCAGCTTGAGATGCTTCTGGTTCCTCGTCATCCAACTTCCAACACTCTCTGCAAGCATTGACCTCTGGGGCCAATTCGCTATCGCCCTCCAGCTGCTTCAGGCGTTGTGGCAACTGAAAGTCTTCGATCATCTGCTTCCTTGGCTGGAGAAAGCAAAAGCAACTGGCAGGTAGAAAAAAAAATCTTGACCTTCACGAGTCACTATAATGGGATCATCCCTGAACTTAGATCAACAGTTCGTAGCTGCGACTCGGTTTACATCCCATAGTATCCGAAATAGACCCAGCTAAGCTCAGACATCATCTCAGACTGAGATTCTTCATCTGCAACTTCCTCAAGAGCTGCAAGCAGGCTTTCGACAAGACTGGCACCTCAGCTTGAGGGTAATCACTCATCCCCTTGGCATCGTATCTCACTACTTCCCAGATAATCCTAGGCCATCCTTGGGTCTTTCAAACGTCAGGATGTTCAAACCTGCTTCATTTTTAGAATTTTAGAACTCCCCCTTTACCACGGGCTTCGCCCGTATGGACCATCCCTGCGAGCTCCAATCGAGGAAGTTGATCCATGTTCCAGCCCCCAGCCCTCAGGATACATCTCACAAATTCTCACATCTTCATGTGATTTTAGAATTCCACAATACCCCAAGGCCATGATATCAGATGCATTCCCCAACATTTTCCGCCATGTGGCGGTCTGAATTGGGCAACCCAAACTGGGATGGTGAACCTAAAGCCCCTCTGAAGGTTTCTGGGTCTCAAGTTTTGGACCCATATCCATCTAAGCCCAAAAATACCCTCAGGACATAAAAACCAGAACTGCTTAGGTGCTGCTCAGGTCCTCCGAGTTTGATCATGCCCCTGATATAAACTAACATTAGATGTTGAAAACTCATGGCTTTCCTCCAAAAATCATCTACAAATGATGGGTTTTCCACCTCTTTTTGGATATCAACGGAGGGTATCTGGTCTGCCAGATCTGCCAGCCTCCAGGGAGATCCATTGCTCCAAGAGCTTGGGCCCATTGAGGGCCACGAAGCGCTCCAACTTCTGCGGCTGCGACTGCTGCAGCGCCTGCAGCACCCGCAGCTTCTCGGCGCTGCTCAACGGCGCCGAGGCGTAACGAAGCAGTGCTGGCATTTGGCCACCGCGCACCTTGAGGCAGCCAGTTCTTGTGGTAAGATGGGCGTAATTATCGTAATTAGTATATGCTAAAATATGTATTTATATACATATATATATATATAAAGTATATTATATTATATTATATTATATTACATTATATTATGTTATGTTATGTTATGTTGTATTATGTTATATAAATTCCCGAATCCTATTAAACGATTCATGACCATGCCCCACTATAAAAATCCAACCTTTGACCATGGCCCATCTGCTTTCCAAGCTGAGACCCAGGCCTGGCCATCCTCTAAGAAAGCCTCCAAGCCCTGGCTGATATGACAAGCCCCTGGGCCACATAAATCGCTCCTTTCCCAATTTCCTGTTAATCCTGTTAGATACCGCATGATTTTGCAGTTTGGCAACTGACTTTTTACACTCCTCAGAGTTTCTATCTTTACACTCCTCAGAGTTTCTATCGGCTCCAATTCATGAATATTGCCTCTGATCGCATGATGTCAGTTCGCAAATGCATCTATGGCAAGACAAATTCCAGCTACACTGTTATCAGATAGTTATCACATGCCAACGGAATTTCTTTCCGCCCAATCATCTAAGGCGAAGGAATGTCAAATGTTCGGAGGTGCCTGGATTAAGGCGGGTTCACCGGCCATGCAAAAGGGGAAGCTAAGAAACACGAAAATACCACATGAATAACAGATTGTGGTGCTCCACCGAATCTGGCAAAAATGTCAAGCAATTGTAGATGGTCGTGATTCATCTTCCCAAGACAAACAGAAAGCTCAAAATATCTGAAAACTCCAAACACGATATGGTCTTGTCTGAAAATCGCTGTATCCCGAAATTTGATGGTTGATCATCGTCTATCATTTTTACGGTAAACCTCATGTGCCCAATCACCATCAATTCAGCCAAATCCCCAATGGTTGCTGCTGAAAATATCACCCACCTTGGCTTCCTGGTCGTCATCCGCACTGGGCGAGGGCGCCCTGGCGTTGAAGATTCTAAGGCTTCTATGACAATCAGCCGCTTTTTGAGGGATAAAGGGGAGGAAAAGAGCTTTTTTTCAACATATTGAAACCACCACCTGATTAACCCATTCACTTTATTACAAGTGAGTTTGGGTTAAATATTCGCAATATCATCTCCATGATTGGTAGTATCCCGTATCCCCTATTGATTGTTTGCTGGAAAGAATGCCACATGAATTGAGCAAAACTGCAAAAAATGTATGCACATATATAAAGGCAGTGGGAGAAACAGAGAGAGAGAGAGAGAGTTGGCAAACAATTCTATATTCTACACCCATTACATCACAACATCACCCAAAACTGGGAAAATCTTCGAACTTCGAAGCTCCTCAAGTCCCAGTGGATGGGCTTCACCCACCTGGGAGCGCCCACAGCACCCTGCGTCAGGGCCCCAGAAACCCCATGACGTCCGGCGGCTCGGCGCAGCTCTCGGCCCTCGCGCCGGAGCCTTGGACGGAGAAATCATGGGAAAATCATGGGAACTTCATGGGACATGTGCCATTTTTCTGAAATATGGTTTGAACATATGAAGAAACTTCACAAAAAGATGGTTGAATCGTGATTTGCTGGTGTGAAAGTGCGTAAGACATTTGGAAAATCATGGTGCTCAGAGTTGTATAAATCACTCCATTTGTGGCCAAAAGGCTGATAATAGTTGTTTAATGAACATTCGTGCACAGCGCATTTCAAAGGAAACAAAGAAGATGCCACATGGTAATAAAATGCTGTGCCGTGCTCATGGGAAAAGATGACAAAATGGAAAAATTGTATGCAACCCAATTTCTATCCTATATACTGTAATTATCGGTATGACTGATGTCCAGATCATTCCAGGCCCCTTTGAACAGTGCGAGCCGTCCTTGCAAGCATCTACGAAGGGAAAAGAGACCTTAAGCAACACAACTTGGGATATGACCAAGAAAGAATGTGTATGTAGCCTTCATCATCAAAGCAGGAAATGGGAGTTGATGGATGTTCATTGAGGATGCTAACCGGTTGGCAGTTCCAATACCCGCTGATTTTTTGTGAAGACTCCGGAGGTTATAAAAAGGCTATAGTAGCCATGGGTTGGCCCAATGAGTCATCCTGCCATTGCCAAGTCCAGCAAAGCTGAGCCAAGAAACTGCAAGAAATGCTGAAACAACTCCTCCTCACTATGCTGCAACACCAGCGCTTGGGACTCCATTGGCAGTGACTGAGCAAAGGTTTTCTTGTGTTCAAGGAGAGTTGACTTTGTTTTGCCGCCTGTTCCAGGACAGCCAACACAACAAGAGACAAAAATGAAGCACCGGTTCCCTGGGTCAAAATCAATTTAGTCTTGAGACCATTTGATTTTGGAAACCATCATTTTGCTTGAAGGGACTCATAGGGACTCGCATCCCACACGAAACACTTTGAATATGTAGATGTTACCTCAGAAGCAAAGGAGACTGGAGAGAACCTCGAAATACTCCACATGTAAGACACCCTCAGCAACTCACGTAGAACATTCGGAGCCAAAGAGGTCGGTCGGAGTCGTCGGAAGCGTCTGGGTTCGACCCCTGTCCAGGATTCCACTCACATCATTTGGACCACCCGGACCACTTAGACCCTGCCCGGAGCCCAACAGATGCCATCCCCCCATGCCCTCTTTTTGAGCCACCGTGGTCGGCTGATTTGGAGCTGCCCGGACGGCACCATTGGTTCCACCGAGTTGTCGACATGGGACGCCAACATGAAATACCTCCATATGGGCACCCAAAAATAGTAGATCACAGAGATGTAGATAGAATATGATAGAATACAAGATACTGAACCCAAGGTTTCCAAAGGGGATGAAAGATTTAGGTCTCGAAATATAGTTTTAAAGCGTTGGAATTTGGGGCACATGTGTCACATGTTGGGAACATACCTATATTTGAACGTATGACCGTCTGCCAAAACCCTAGGTTTCACACTAATACCACTGGTCTATCTGGATGTTCATCTCCAAAAAATGTGATCTCGTGGATGTTCTGACCATCTGACCATCCCAACGGAAACGACCGTTGGCCAGTTGTGGAGCAGCATTCTCCTTCGACAACTCTTCATGCAAAGGTGATGCACAAGTGATGAATCCGCCCCGTCCCGGTGAATCAAGAGCTAAAAACAACAAGTTGAATCGCTGCACAATTGGAGCACTGAAATCGAACCTGGAAATCATGGAACCCAAGATTTCTCGTGTCCAATACGAGATCTGCCGCAGATAACAATCAGCTGTTGTGGGTTCCATTGTTGTCACGGGGTAGTACCATTACAGCTTGCCCGGGTCGGGTGACTTCCCTCCAGTATTTCAGCGTGGAAGTCTAACACAGCGATTGCCACTTTTCAGGTTCGGCGCCAGGGCGCAGCCTGCCGGGGTCGAAATTAGGAACCCCGTTGCCCATGGTCCCTGTAGGCAGCTGGAACCACAAAATGGTTCAATGTTCCTCACCGCTGCATCGATGAATAATATGGAGACTCTCTCTCTCTAGCTAGCAACCCCCAAAAAGTTAGAAAACCAAAATCCTCCGAAGGCAGTGGCACATGACTTTCTTTTCCATCTTTTTGGGGATGACTCATGTCATCCATGGACATTCAATGCCTATGGCGGCACCTCTGCAGTGACGTCTCAAATGCTCAGGCACCTGCGTTTTCAGGCTGAGGTCATGGTCCAGGCGGTTGCGAATCAATGGATGGTCTATGGATATTTTGATACCGCTGAACTGATGTTTTCACAAAAATGGAATCAGCAAATCAATGGATTGGTGTCCTGGTTTCGTTGGTTAGGGACATTCTGAAAAATTCCACCGGGAGTTTTCAGTTTCTTCCCACCAACTATGGAGGTTGTCGGGGAACTTTCCCTTCAACCAGTTCGGGGACAAACCTGACATGGTGGATGATGGACTTGGGAAGGTACCTTATCCTTAGCCACGCCCAAAAAGAAGACACTGCTGGTTCCACCTCCCCTGGTTTCCACATATTTTCCCAAGTTTCCGGAGCTCAGAGGCCGTTGTCTAAAGCGCAACCCAGGCGCTTGGGCAGGCCCTCCACCAGTCCGGGTGCCCGCTGTTGTCGCGCGATGGCTTTCATGGCAGGGTGTTGCTCCTCGTCCTGGGAATTCAAACATGGATGGTGGCTGGATTCTGACCGGCAGAACCTCTGGGCACCAGCAAAATTAGGATTTGACATTTTAGCGCTTTTATGTGAGTTTAATTGATTTTATGGTAACAGATTTGATCCCACGCGTATGGAGATAACCAACAAATAATGGAGGAATGACCCCCCTGACCCTGCCTCCTCGGGATGCTGCAACGAAGCCTTGGGGGAGTGGAGATCGTCATCGGAATCCGGTTCGATCCAGGTGACGGATTGCTCCAAGAGGTAGCCCAGGCACACCTGCCGCACTGCCGGTTCCAGTTGCGTCTCGTTAGGCGCTGAAAGTTACCCTCTGGTAATTTAACATATAGCCATTGAAAATGGCCATTTATAGTGGATTTTCATTGGATTTTCCCAATTAAAAATTGTGATTTTCCATAGTTATGTTAGTTATAATGGGAAAATCCACTATAAATGGGCCATTTTCAATAGCTATTTTGACATAACCAGAGGGTACACCAGTTGCACCATCCACCCAGCGCCTGCGGGGATCGCCAGTCTGCCTCCGGCACCGAAGTTCCGGGCGGGTTTTCGGGCGCCTGGTCGCCGGGAGGCTCCTGGGCAGCCAGAATTTCCAGTAAGACTTTGGCCATTACCATCTGGTTATGACTAACATAGCCATGGAAAATCCCCTGTGAATGGAGGTTTCAATGGGTAAATCCACTATAAATTGACCATTTTCAATAGCTATGTTAAATTACCAGAGGGTAAATCGATACACCTATTCCGAAAATGTTGCCATGTCTTGATAGACCCACTAAAAAAGTGAGGACAAAAGGACATGGAAATTGTTGCCTAGGATCCCAGACGGCCACCACCACTTCAGCATGGGTAACTTTGATCCAAAAGAAACAAGCCTCAAAATAATGAGTCAAGGCATCCCCATGGTTTAGCATCACTTTCCTCATGAGAACTGCATCAAACATCTCTAAGATCGAGCTCCCCCCAACGTCCTCCTCATCCGACTGATCCACCGCAGGTTTGTGGGCAAGCTGACCTAAAAGCTAAATCGCTAGTGGGTCACCCTGCCAACCCGATGAGCAGTTGGAGCATACAGTAATGACAAACTCGTCTCCGCGATTGGAAGTTGTATAATCACACAATATCACATAGTATCACATCTACACTACCCCAGCCGTGGAGAACATGTATGTGTCCATTTCAGCGTTTCATTTTGAAATCTCATTGCAAGGTTTTTCACAGGCAATTGCTCCAAGAGGATCTGAGATCATCTGAGATCCAAGAATGTGAGAGACCACAACCATAGACCACCGTCAACATGCCAAACTCCTCCTTCCCCATGTCTACCGGAAATTGCGGGAAAAGAGCAGCTGCAGGGTCGCATGATACCCTGCACCAACAAAAAAGACAGTTAAGGGTGAAAAAGTCCGGGGGGTTCATTGGGGTTGTTTGGTGGTATAACAACTCGATTCGAACCCCGATAAGTTGGGAATAATATCACCCCCACAACTGTGGTTCAATGTGCTATAAGCCCCCCTTCACAGCAAAGAAAACGCGAAATCCACGTCCCATCAGCACCCCACCAGGCATGGCCGTAGGATGTTTAGGACCGCGGGTGCCCAGTTCCAGCCTCAGTATAGGATGCATCTTGAGTAATGATGTGAAATGAAAGAAAGGGATTGAAGCGACGACTGTCAGGGTGTTGTTTACAGTTGTTGGACCTGAGTTGGATGGTTCAAGCACGATACCATGACTTGCTTGGAAAGCCACCAAAGCACCAGGCCAGCCGCGCAACCCCGAGCAGATGCTCATCTGAATCATCTTTGAGATAGAAAAGTCATCCTTTACCATTTCAGTCCATGTTGACTGTCATTTACAAAAACAATGAAAACCCTACTCCCTCCCATTTATATCGATGGCAATTTTATTGGTGATATTCATGATGCACTACACGTCTAATCCAGCTAATGGACATTTCTCAACCCATGGATTATCCATACTTAATCAAATCTATCCTATCCACACTGCCATATGTGTTCGTGACACAAACCTTGGGAGGTTTTCGAGCTATGGTGATTTACCATTTCACTGGTGACAGTAGCAACCCAAAAAAAAAGATGCCGAAAAGTAAAATCCTACTATAAATAGTAGTAAAATGCGTTTCTATAAGCGAAAAACTCATGGAACTGTTTTAACGTTACCACATCAAGGTTGCCCAACTGTCTTTCATGATGGTTCCCGGGCACCCGACAACGCAATGCGCGACAGTCGTAGCCAGGCTTCGGCCAGGGGCGTTACTGACCTGGGAGAAAGGGCAATGTCTTTGAATGAAGATGGGATATACAGTAGATGATATCAAGCTACAGATCATAGATATAGAATATAGGGTTAAACTGATTCAATCAGATCTTTAAGATCAAGATAGACTTGGGTAACATCTATAAACTGCATTAGCTTTTTCCGAAAAACATCCAAGTGTTGAGACTATTGCACTGGATATAGATACAGACCAAGGGATACCTGACCTTGGATTTAAGTGCATTGTTATCTTTGAAAACATCTACAAAGAGAGCGAGAGAGAGAGAGAGAGGCATAAACATGTATACATATGTGTGTGTGTGTGCGTAAGAGATGTAATATCAAGGTAGTAGGGGTAGATATTGATGCCGGTCTCGATATAGATATTGACAATAGATACCGATGCCTATATATATATATGTATGTATGTAGATGTGTATGTATATATATATATGCATACATAATATATATATATATATATATATATACGTATGTATAATTATGTAATTCTGTGTATGTATATATATATATATATCTCTGTGTGTGTGCGCATGTGGAGACACAGGTATAGATGTACAGTACACATAGACAATTCTCAACCATTCGGTTTTATCGTTTTTTGGGGCGTCCAATTTTTGATCAAATGATGGTCAGACTTCTGATGTCGAACTGCCCCACGCCGGATCCGGTTTGGCTGGAACCAACCGGTGGGGTCGTACTCAATTCGCATCCAAGGAGCTCTGAGTCATCTTCCTTTCAAGCACATCCGGGAGCACAAATTGCAAACTAAACAGCCCTCAAACAAACTGAAGTGCAAAATTTCATAAACATCAAAACTGCAGTAACTGCAGTACCCCGCATAGACCCTTCAAGTCCTGCCCCTGGGCCCCTCATTCCACATATCCGTGCCTCATCTCCTTCGGACGTTGGGCCTGGATCCAACGTTTGAGGTTTCATCCACCAAAAATCGTGGATCAAATGTCATGAGGAATTCGTGGGGATTTAACCGATTTAACCAACAGATATGGGGATTTCATTGAAAATCTTCTATAGGATACCCTCTGGTAATTTAACACAGCTATTGAAAATGGCCATTTATAGTGGATTTTCCCATTGAAAATGATGAAAATGGTGATTTTCCATAGTTATGTTAGTTTACCAGAGGGTATTGCGCAGCAAAAATTCTGCTGGACTCCGGTCTGAGCTCTCCACGAAAATCTTTCACGGCAGCTCTGGCACAGGACCTCAAGCTGACTCAGTCTCCCGAATGGTCCGAATGGGAATAGGAAACCCAGGAAACTTAGGAGAGATCGTATAAACGTGGAATCATGTGAAATCCCAACAAAATGTTGGGGTCTGAATCACCTCTGGCATCTAAACACTGTGCGCAAACCATATGGGCACATATCCCTGAAGACGTCACATGCAGGGACTGAAGCGAAAGCCCGGCGCTGTGACCCAAAAAGGCCTGAGACCCGCTTACATTACATGAGCAATCCGTTCCAAACTTCTCCTTCCTATTCATCCAGAAGGATTGGCACTGCAGGCAAGTGACACCGTGCGCTTTCCTTGGCATCCCATCGCGCGAGTGTCTAGGTGGCCACTTTCAATTTGGGGGGATGCTAGAGCGTCCAACCATTCCACTTTTTTCAAGCTCTTTTGTAGTAGTGGCTTGCCAATGCATGTTTTGTTGGAACGATGTCAACCCCTTCACTCCACTCCCTCACACCACCACCACTTCCAGCCCACTTGGAGGATCAACTTACTTCCAACCACCTCAACAAGAATCCCATTCCCTACCCTCTGGTAATTTAACATGGCTATTGAAAATGACCATTTATAGTGGATATTCCCATTAAAAATGGTGATTTTCCATAGTTATGTTAGTTTACCAGATGGTAATATTGAACACCCCATTCTATGGTCCTCAACATGCGGTTTCATCCCCCACTAGTCACCATGGTTTCATCCGGGGCTGTTGAATATCAGGGAAAGGGATTCATTGACTTACAATGATGACAACATGGATATTTTTTACCACATGAAAGACCCAGGTGAAGAATATCCCATTACTTCTTGGGCATTATATAATATATATATGTATGTATACACAATATGCCTGCAAAACCATAAAGACAAAATGTTCTGCCCGTACGGGTTTGGACATGTTTTTTTGCCTGTTACGGTTCTTGCCAGATACGGCCATGTCCGGCTGCAAACCCTCTACTTTACAGGTCAATAGTTTTCCTGAAATCTTGGATTTGTCGGACTGGTTCCGACAGTATGAGTGTCTCGTCTAGAGACAGTATTTGGGGCAGTATGTTGACATCTGCTTACTGTTTTTTTTCAACATGATGTTGAAAAAATACTAGTGTTTTATGGGTACATCCAAATTTGATGAGAAATATGGCAGTATTTGTGGCCAGATTTGGGTACTGGATCACGACTCCCAACTTGCTCCACTTCAGGCTGAAATTCCTCTTTTGGAGACTGTCGGAGGATGTCCGAACCCGGTGTTGTCAAAGGATTTGAACAACCCTTCACAATCAAAAACGAAAATACGCAATTGAACAAGAAAACGTCCGTTACGGGTAAAACCCATAATGGACCAAAAAATTGTCCATACGGCTATCCAGGTATAAATAAATAAATGAATAAATAAATAAATAAATAAACATATATATATATATACAGTATATACTGTATATATGATCTTGGTATATCTTGGTCATGTGTATATTTCCCATTCCTATCCCATCCATATGTGGCAATGTGGCACATGGCACATCTGGCCGAGCAACTCCATTCCGAGCCCTTGGACTTGCCCGGCGTCGCTCGGGGCGAGGGACTTCGGGTGGGACCCTGCGGCCACTTGCCACCAGCCTTGGATTGTCAAATCCGCAAGGATGGAAAACAGAAAAGGGAAGGAAATTTGATGAAAAAATGGATGAAACATGTTGAAACCTCAAACCAGGTGACTGTTCCATACTGAAAAAGCCCTGACAAATCATGAAAATCCTCCGCTTCCGCCAGGTCACCTGCGCTGGCGCAGTGGGTCGCCGAGCCCGAGGCCGGCCCGGCGGTTTTTGTGGTTTGAGGTCTTCGGGCATTTGGATGTTCGCCAGGGCCGCGGCCAAATCAAAGAACCTGTGGCTGGCCCAAGGGGCCCCCTTGGGGCCCAAGGGGCCCAACCCCTGCTGAGGTCCGGCAGGGAAGTTGAGATGTCCAAGTTTTCCCCGGGGAGGCCCTCAGGAAATCCCCAATTCCAACGGATTCATTTTCTCTATCAAATTGGCCATAAATTGGAGGTATACCCCGTGTCTTCAGGCACACCCATATCATATCAAGTTATCTAGTTACGACTTTTCTTGATACCAGTACTTCATCGAAGTTCTATATAATTACATATATATATATGTGTGTGTGTGTACATGATATATATATATATAATATTTGGGTTTGGAACAGGTAGCCCGCCAAAACAAGCGCTACCGGGCCCGCACTTCCCCCCCGGCCGAAGCTTGGGGTTCAAGTCGGCCAAAATTAAAATGCAACCGAGAAGCAAGATCACCATGTTTCTACAAAACAAGGCTAGTGACAAATGTGAAGAGTTTGTTGTTGTTGATGAGTGCGACGTATTGTGAAGTGTGCAAGTTGTTGTTGCGGTTGTTGTATTAGATGTAGAAAGAAGTTGTTCTAAAGGTGAACAAAGAGACGAAAAAGGTGCAAGCAGGGGAACCCGAAAGAGACAAGGGAGAAGGAGGAAGAGAAAGGGGAAAGGGAAAAAAATAAAATAAAATAAAAATAAGGGACCTCTGCACAGACCAGAATGACCCTTGAAGGACAGGGAATCGCACTACAGGTCATGGGCTAGTTCAATGGTGGTTTCATGAGAATCGTGCGCAGTGGCGCAGAGAAGAGCTCCTTCCCGACGCATGTTGCTGATGACTGTGGTGAAGATTGGGTTGAGGTCAGGAGCACCGGCAAAAGCAGATAGACAATCGATGCGAATGGTTGAAACAGGGATGGGCCCCAAGTGCCTCTGGAGGTAGCGAAGGAGCCAACGTTTGATGCGACGGCAACTGAGGCCGGTTTGCTGAGCGACATTGTGACCTGCACCTACCTGTGCGCGATTTGCAAGCGAGGAGACGTGGAGCCAGAGCTCTCGCGGAACAGCGGGGCGGAGCACACGGATTGGAGAGGAAGCTGCAAGGTGCATCCAGGAGTGGGCACGGTCTGGGCAGAGGCAGATGGTGTGGTCTGGGGTGGGGGCATATGCTTGATGCGCCCCGCAGTTCCAGCGGCCACAGTGTGGACGAAAGTGAATTGTCCGCCGGCAGCTGATGCAAACACAAGGACCAGTTTGACCGCACCAAACACAAGGCAATGTTTCGGTGGAAGCGGACTGAATTTGCGCTTTCCCGCAGGTGGGGCAGAGACAAAGGGCTGGGATAGGACCAGGGAGCAGGTCACAGGTGCAGCGGGTGTGTAGAAGAGATTTGGCATCATCCCACGACAGGTGAAAACCCCAACTAAGGGATGTACCCGTGCGAATAGGAACTCCTCGAGATTGTGAGAGTGATACCCAAAGGGCTGGAGAGGAGGCACTGTGCCTAGCTCAGCCTGGAGCCGTGCGACAAGGATTGGTTGAGTAGGTGCCAACCAACGCAGTTGTTGGAGGACACCCTGCCCAGCCGGAGTGGAGCACCAGGCTGAGAACCTGTCTGAGGGAGACCGGGCAGCAGGAACCAAAGGATGAGGGACAGCTTCTGGCTGGTGCATATGTAACTTAACACAAGAGATAAAGAATGACATCCGAGTGGCGTAGTGATAGCGAATGGCTCTAAGGCCGTGCAAAAGAAGCGTTGTGAAGTCGAGGACTGGTTTCAAACGAATTCTCCGCGCAGATGCTTGGACAAGTTCGTCTGCCAGTTGGTCAGGATGCAAGAGGTGTGCAAACTGCTCAGGGGCCAGATCATCCAAGGGTGCGACCTGATACTCAGCAAGAGAACGGCCCGCCCGTAGTATGGCATTACCAAGATCCATCGGGAGGACGCCGCGATGCGCCAGATCACTTTCTCCCTCGGCTAAGACTGCCGACGCACTGTGTCCAGCCACGTCGGAGGTAAGCTCAACGTGACGAGAAGGAATGTGCACGAGCCACCTCCAAGCAGAGAGAAGAGGCCACTGCCTGGCGGATACAGGGTCTGGCTCCTGCAACAGATGAGCCTGGCCTTGCTGACTGAGAGAACGCTGCCACGCACGAGCAGCAGATGAGATCGTGCCCCGCTCATCTAGCTTTTGCAGATGCTGCTCGAGGATGGAGCGCAAAGCATCTGCCAATGGCTTCGTCACTGGACAATCCATGGTGGTGTGTCGGGGTGTACCCGGGGAGAGACGACACAGGGGGCATGTGCGAGGTGTGTCAAGGAGATTTCGCTCATATAGAAATTGCGCAACACGCGCATACTCAGGCTGAACTTTGAGCTGCTCAGTCCATCCTCCACCAATGAGGCGAACGCAGCGGAAAATAGTTGCCGACAGGTCAACTGTGTGAGGATCATGCGCCAGACGCAAAATAGATGAGGCAGGGAGCGTTGAGCATGACGTATAGAAGTGCGGATCAAGGGAAGCAGTGAAGACTCGCTGTTGCAATGAAGCAAGTTTACCTTGAACAGGACGGCGTTGCCATTCGGAGAGGGCCTGCTGCCGAAGCAAGGCGCGAACAGCCGCCCGTGCAGGAGAGGTGACCATGGTACGTTGGATGCTGAGGAATGCAAAAGTGCCTCCGGAAGGCAGTAGCACAGGATGGGGAAGGGGCTGCTGCAGAGCAGTGCCACACAGCCGATCTTGTGCTTCATTGCCCTGGACGATGATGGGCAAGGGCACCTTCGCTCCTACTTGGTGGCTACGTACATCCACACCTACCAGACCAAATTCGCAGAAGGCAATCTGACTGTACCAGACATGTCGCCCTGCTTCAAGTTTTTGGACATTCCACTGGTCAGGGAACATAATCTGGTGGAGGCGCCAGCTCGGAAGCGCTGTTGGTGGAGACGCCCAACTTTTCTTGAGGCGTTGGAGAGTAGTTTGCACACGGGTGGCTAGCGGGATGTTGGCTGAGCGGAGGACACCCTGCGGAGTGTGTGCATCGGAAAGGCTGCGGAGAAGAGAGAAAAGGGAGCTTCGGTCACCAACATACAGGTTCCAATTGCCGGGCTGCGCATATCGAAGGCCGGCAATCATGCCCATCAGCTCGGTGGTGTGGATGTCGCAGGCAGCGTTCCCATAGGCTGTGGGAAGACGACTGACTATGGGTGATGTCATGACAGTGCTGGAATCCCAATACCCGGGAGGATCACCAAAGGAGCGGGCTTGGCAACTGAAGGACGCTTTATCGCCCCCAGAGAATCCTCCATCGCTGAATATGCCAAAGTCCGCACCCGTGGGAAATGGTGTGAAGGAATCCAAATAGTCAGCACGTGGGCTGGCGGACAAAGCTTGATGTTCCCAAGCAGTGGTTGGCCATACTTCAGGAATCTGGGGGGGCGGGAAGCCTGGCCGGAAAAGGGAGCACTCGGTAGACCAGTCCCGCCGTGCCATAGCTTGCGCATGCGCGACAGCGCGAGAACATTGGAGAGGTGTGAAAGGGAATGCAGGTGGTAGAACCTCTTGCCACAATCCAACGGCTGACCAGCTATGAGCTGGCCGCCCTTCCATGTCCCATGATTGGAAAAGCAATCGGAAAGTATTGGCCACGAACCCAACCCGAGCCACTGTGACTGAGGGAGGTGTTGACTTGTATGGACCAACCAGAAGGTGGGCAGACTGTGCTGGCAGCCCATCGAGAACCCGTGATGTAAAGCGGTCTGTTTGCACATTGATGTAGATGCCGTAGTGTGCCAAAA
The DNA here is from genome assembly GCA_947184155.2 of Cladocopium goreaui. Classification (NCBI taxonomy): domain Eukaryota; class Dinophyceae; order Suessiales; family Symbiodiniaceae; genus Cladocopium; species Cladocopium goreaui. The sequence goes on from CAMXCT020002802.1 coordinate 129,198, forward strand.
GACGGATGGCCTGCACTACCAACCCAGTAGCCTGCTCGGCTTCCGCTCCGGGGAGGAAGAGAACCTCCCGTAACGCATCCCGGGCAAGGATGGATGCCGTTGTGTAACCACTGAGGAGGAGCAGCAGATCCGAAGCAGCAGCCGCTAGCACGCTTTCAACGACGCTGGGAATTTGGAGGCCGCCGCTGGATGCGGCCACAAGCAGACTCATGCGCTCCACAGTGGAGCGGACACCCAGACCTGCCAGAAGGAGATGCTGGAAGGCCGCGTCAATTTTGTGGAGCTCAATCGGGGGAGGAAGACCAACAAGAGGGACATACGCAATGGCTCCGCGCATTATCCATTGGAAAAAGGCCAAGCGCTCATCCCATGATGAACGCCGCTGTGAAAGGCGGCGGAGGGCCTGTTGAAGCTTGACAAGGAGGGCATCTGCAGCCAAGGTGTGCTTGTCTTCAAAAGTAGTGATTTTTCCGAGGAGTTTCCACTGAACCGGGAAGTGTCCGATTCAAAGTGTTGCGACCACGCCGACCTTGCCAGATATCGTAGGACGTCACAGCGACACTGTCGGAGGAGAGACCAGTAGTCGGGTCAAGACTGTCCCAATTGTCTTCCCAGTCGGATGCGAAGGCGGAAAATTTCGCCCAAGCAAAGCCTATGCCAGTGTGGACACTACCGAGACCCAATTCAGACACAATTACTGGAACATCGGCAATGCCCGAGCCGTAGTGCTCAGCGTCATCAGAGTAACCCACAGTAGCAACCCTGCGCCCACTGGATGTGACATATGCCGCGGGACTGCTTTCTCGGAGGCGCAGGATCGGGTCCTGGGCTGGGCGCGACAGCGCCGGACTAGAGATACCCCCTTGCATGACCCCCCGTTGGACGGCCAGGTCTGCGGTCAAGCCGAATTTGGTTTCGAGCTGGAGAGTATGCCCTTGGAAGGCTGACGCATAGAATCTGCGCGCACAGTCTGGGACACCGCGGGCTTGGAGCACTGCATCAATTTGTGGAAGGAGAAGGGTGTTGAAAATTTTTTCGTAATCAGAAGGGATGCGGCAAATGGAGCGGCCATGACGGACGGCATCCTCACAAAGCAGCGCGTCTGTGTGTAATACTTCGGAAGCTGCATTGACTCCAGGCACATATGCCTGGTTGGTGATGGAAAAGGATATCAAGAAGGATGGCTGCTGTTGGAGGCGCTTGGTGACCGGCCCCTCCAACGCCTTGAAAGCTTCCTCCAGCATCGAAAGCGCCCGATACCCGCCGGTAGGCTTGGGCATATGGACTTGGATCGCCCGTTTGAGGGAAGGAGCCACCAGGGCACTCAGCCGCTGGCAATCAAGAAGTTCCCAGAAGAGTTCTGCGACCCAAGGGGGGAACAGAGACAGGAACAGAAGTTTGAAGCCGGACGGGCCAGGACGTGAATTTCGCATTTGGCTGACGAGGCGGGTTCGCTCCGCAAGGGTCAGTGGGAGTACAGGCGTGTAGTCAGGCCGAGTGGCTTGGCGGAGTAAGAGCCAGCCGTGATCTTGATGCAGCCACCAATCAAGACTGCACTCCGATGGAGGGCGGTCTGAAATACTGACAACGATCCACGAGGCAGAGGAGACTGGAGCCGGTCGCCTCGCAACGATCCAGCCCGGATCAGAAGATTCAAGTGTGAGAACCCAAGTCCCAATACTGATAGCGAAGCCCCCACAAATGCGAACATCATCCCGGCTCCATGTGACATGGACCCAAGGACCATGACCAAAGTAAGCCACAGCAAGACGGTCATGGAGGGCAGGTGCATCTTGCACAGAACGGTACAGGAAGGCCGGCGATCCACGAGATATAGCTGTCGCATCTCTCCATTGCGTGACATATGGGCTGACCCATGGGGAGCGAGGGTGGTGGAGCAGGCGGGCCCATTCCTGGATAGCGCCTGCCAGCACCTCTGCTTTAGTCCGAGGTCGTACAACCGTACCATCGGCACAGGTGAATGTGGAAGGCACATAACCTGAATCCGGAGCGAGCCTGGGTCGCATCAAACGGGCCCAGGATTTGATGCGACCTGACCTAAGATGCTGGACGCGAAAGCTATGCTGGTTGTGGTGGATCTGCGTTCGAAGCCGTTGCCGGCGGTGACGAGCTTCCACCAGCCATAGCTGAATTTGTTGGAGGCAGTCGTGGGGTGATTGATCTGGCGAAGACCAAGAGAGGGTCGTGGTCAATCCAGGTGGCTGGACCTGCTCACGTGGGGGAGGCAAAGCACTGTAAGTTAGGTCACGCCAGCCGAGGGATATCAGCCATTCACGTTTGTTGTCTTCGAAGGAATCCCACGGAGGGACATTGTGGCAGGGCGCATGACGGAGGAGGCGCGTTTCGGCCTTGTGAGCTTTGGTCCAAAAAGGTTGGACTGAGCGAAGCGCATCCCCAAGGTCGCCAGGAGGGTTGTTGTCCAGGAAGACATTGCGCAGAACGCGAAGATGGTGCACGCATTCCTCCCAGGCCTGTGTGGCCCAGCAATGCGCACGGGAGGAGTGGGGGGGAATTTCAGGGAGGCAGACGCACAGGATATGGAAGAGGTCGTCGAACGTGGAATGGAGATCCTGTGCCAGTTCAGCCGTGCGAAAATCTGCAGCTTGGTGTGCTTTGACGCCGTCCATGCCTTCAAATCTGTGGGCAAAAAGTTCCGTGGGTTGCACAGCCGCAAAGATACGAAGACTTTCTCTTTGAAGGTGTCGCAAGCGCAGCTCATGGGGTCGGAGTTTAGCCAGAACCTGGCGCTGTAAAGAAGGGGTGGACGAGTTCATGGCTTGCACGAGGCGTTTCCAGGCAGGCGGTGCATGTTGGGATTCGACATCCTCGGTTTCGGGTAAGGAGGTGAGGAAATCTGCGAGCACGGGCTCATGATCCACCCGGCGATGCCACCCAAGAAGCACAGCAGAGTTGATGACGGGGAGGGGGGCATGCCCCACAGGGTTCAGAATCCAGATGCCGTCAATGCGACTCGCAGTGCCTGCATGAGAGAAATATGTGAAGGCACGGAGGGATGGGTGACGTAGACGGAATACATCTGCACAGTCAAACTCCGATAGCTTTGCAGCGAGGGAGGCGGGGCGCATGATATGAGTTGTGCTCCAGCAGTCAATCTGGGGTGATTGGACCGAGTTGAGGTCACCCAGGACCAGGCATGTCATGCCTTGAACGTCAGCTGCTTGAAGTTGCTCTTGAATGAAACGGACTAGTTGCGATTCAGCAGCAACTTGGAAAGCGTTGCCGTCAAAGCCCGGCAGGCTGCTTCCGGAAATGGCATACACCCCAATGACACGGAGCGGTAGACCTGAGGAGAGATACAGAGTGCTTGCAATGCAACGCCCTAAGCGATCCCGTGAGATATCAGACCAAGTGGAGATGATGGAACGACGTACTACAAGAGCGACACCAGCCCCGCCACGAGGGGCCAGTCCCTCTTCAGGAGGCCCATGGCAGATGGCTGTAAATCCGGCATCTGAAAAACCTTCCAGGAGGAGGGGGGCAAGCTGTGAGTTGGAGAACCCAATTTCAGAGACACAGCCTAGGTCTGCTCCCAATTGTGTGAGGGAAGAGCCCCACCATCTGCCAACAAAACGGGCATCTGTCCCTGTCCGTCCAGCCTGCAGAGCAGCCACTCGGAGAACCTTACTGCCCCTCCATGTCATGTCATCGCCGATACATTGCGCTTGAAACAATGGGCATGGGATGCGAGCACCGACCTGAAGATTTTCTCTTGACACTTGTCCAGCTTCAGAATCCGACTCTGAATCGTGGTGGTTGGGAGCAAGGAAATCCATATCAAAGGACCGGGCAGGTTGTACTGATTGAAGCGGAAAAAGAGGAAGTCCACGCCGGGGCCGAGGGCCGCACAGGGGCCGGTAACAGAAGACGGTGGAAGCCGCACTGGGGCCAAGAGGCCGCACAGGGGCCGGCAACAGAAGGCAATGAAGGCCGGACTGGGGCCAAGAGGCCGCACCGGGGCTGAACAGCCACACAGGGGCCGGCAGACAGAGTAGGACGAGGCCAAGCCTGGTAGAAGATGCTCCCAGCGCAGAAGGAGCCAAGGGAGAGATGTACAGAGGCTGGTCCTTATTTTTGTTTTTATTTATTTATTTTTTCCTTTTTCCCTTTCCTCCCCCTGACTTACCTAGGCAGGGCAGGGAGACAAGGAACAGGTCAAGTTAGGGGAGAGAAAGTTAGACAGAAGGAGACAGAAGGCTGTGGTTTTGTTTTTGTGCGGTTATTTTGGTAAGAGGTGGAAGTTGCCTAAGACATGAGCATATTACGGTCAGATCCCACCACCGCATGCAGTGTCGTCTAAGGCTAGGTTGGTGAAAGTGACTATGTGTTTGGTTTACTTCAAACAGCTGCGGCCAAACATGCAAAAAGATCAGAGCTGCAAAGTTCAGGCATTCATGAAATGTGGTCTAAGCTGGCACTGTGACCCATACAGGAGGTAGATCCCTGATTGGCAAGTGTCAGTACGCATCTGAATTGGTAGAGTCAAGTCATGCAGTGCGCAGCCGGCATCTTTTTACCGGTCCATTTCAGGAGCTCAAGGCTCACGGTAATCTGCCATACGCACATTGCACTGTGGGCATCTGTCATCTTCGTCAATCCACTGGGAAAGGCATTCGTAGTGGAAGACGTGAAGACAATACGTGCGAACCAGCATTTGTCCTGGCTGATAAGCTTCTTCCAAGCAAACACTACAAACTGTCGATCCCTCAGCACCTGACGCCACGAAGACACGTCCATAGGGGCAGCCAGGAATGTCTGCCAGCGCTGCAGGTGTTTCAGGCCTGGATGTAATCTGGATGCGCAGCTGACCGATGGGAGTGTTCATGAAATCCCCAAGCTCAGCTGCCACTGCCTGTCTGATATTTCTGTTGCCCAACGCCCTGTGAACGAGATGGACGCCCTGTCCAAGGGGGAATGCCTCGACATCACCTTCCAAGCCAGCGATGGTCTCACTGGCATTGAAGAAAGCCTGCCGCAACCCATTCACAGCAGCATGCGACAAGTCAGCAGGCAAAGGGGAGACAAATACACCTGGCGGAAGTTGCTGGGGCAGGAGGACGCGGGCAGGGCGCATCAAGGCACTAGCCAGCCTCTCCCTGCGCAATCGGCGCCGGTGTGTTTGGGTGCTGCCGGGCTCTGGGGAAGACCGGGGGGGCTGGCTGGGAGGGGTGGGCCGGGAAGCGGGAGGTTGGGGTGGTGGCCTGCGGGGCTGGCTTGTGAAGAGGGTCACGGGTCGGGCATGCCCACGCCCAACGGCTGCACTCGTTCGTCCTTTCCCTTTTCCAACACCTTTTCGGCTGCCCGGGCCCTTGCCGCGGTGCTGGCGGGTGGTGCTCCCTTTGCCGTTGTCACCGCGCGTGTTGCCTTTGTAGTGGGCATGGCCGCCGCCCTTGCCAGTGCCTCTGGATTGTCCTTCAGATCCTCGACCAACACTCTTGCCACCCACGTTGTGGCGAGAAGGGGTTTCAGGAGAGTCTGGGCGTCTGGCTTCACGGGGACGCCGGGGGATGGGAAAGCGTGACCGTGGTCTCGCAGGAGGCACAGGAGGAGAAGCGGCTACACGCCCATGTTCTCCATACTGATGGACAGTGCGCTCGGCCAACTCCAGTGCCAAGTTCAAGGCACGTGTTTGGAACCCATCCATGTTGGTTTGAGCCTGAGGTTGACAAAGTGACATGTGAATGGAATGTTGCGTGTGGTTGTAATAGGCACATCATAGAGCCGGTACCTACCGGACATGCCATTTTGAACGAGACATCAATGACCCTGCACAAAGGCGGGGTTTTCCGCCCCCCCCTTTTTCCCTTTTCCATATGATGATCTCTGAGAATGTCAGTCGAAGCTGGACAAGCGCTTCATGACCTCAGTTGAGAATGATTGGGACCTGAGCAGCAGAGATGGCAGTAGGAAGAAGGTAGTGAAATGTGGGGAAAAAACAGTCCAACAGCAAGACGATGAGCTTGAAGTTTCAAGGAAATGGTATTTAGGTGTGAAACCATGGGTGGAAGGAGTCAGGGCCGGGTTGTAGCAGTGACCCTAGTTGGGAAGTCAATTACTTGTAGGTACCCAATGGCATACAACCCCAAAGGGGAGATAGACTGGATAGAGCGCCTGGAGGCGAAGGGGGCCCCACACAAAAGACATTGCAAAGTTGTGAAAATACGACTCCAAACGAGCCGGGAAAGAAGGAACACACGATGCAGATAATAAAGAAGGCACTATCGCCCTGACGGACTAACCGGGGGGAGGGGGGTGCTCGTCGGAAGAGGAGAATCTTCCTTAGTGCCGCCCCGGGGGTCCACACCCTCCCAAGAAAGCCGGAAAGTAACAAACCCGTCAGGCCCCGGGGTATATATAATATATATATATATATCCCCCATTGTATCCCCATGAGATTCCCATCTCCAAATTCCCCATGGGCGTCGCGTCGCAACGCACCCGGCACCTGCTGGGCGTCGGTTTCCGCCGGACCGCCTGCACCGCCGAGCCCACCGGGGCGCCGCGATGCGGCGAGGCGCGACGGAGGGTGGCCATGGCATGGGCGGTTGGAGGGTGTCACTGCGAAAGGAATTTCAAGATGTACAGTTAACCTCTGTTAACCTCTTTTAACCTCTGTTAACCTCTGTTAACATCACACCAACTATCTCTTGATCATATCTTTATAGATGGATTGTAAAAACATAACACATCTATAGTATCTCTCTCTCTGTGTGTTTGTGTGCGGATGTAACATGCGCCGAAAAACCTTGGCTGTTCTTTCAGTTGGATGATAAGGTGTGGATGTTTACATGTGCATGATGAGTTTGGATTGCTTTTGATGCTGTTTGAAGTCTGTTGTTGTTCCTGATGGTTGTTGATACGGGCTGAAAAGCGATCAAGTCTGAGTGAAACAGCTGCATCATCCCGACAAAAGTTAGGCAGGAAGCGAAAGTGCCGTTGCGGCAAGCCAGGTAAAGATCTAGGCCCCAAGCTAGTGGACCACTAGTTGGAAGTGGACTGCCTCCCTTAACATCGATGCATCCCCCAAGCTGCACGGCCTTGGAATGAACTCAGCACTGTAGGAGTTCCTTACGGCGCGCATCTGAAGTAATGGCAGGAAGAGCGAGATCAATTCTACCAATTATTATTGGAAATCATAATTGTTGTTGGAATTTATTGGAATTTATTGGATATCAGTGATATTGTTGTAGTTGGGCTGTAGCCGTCACTTGTATTTTCGTATATTTTCTTGTGCGGGTGACGCAACAGCTCAAAACTTCCCATGTGCTCTTGGAAAGAAGGGCAGCGTCTGGGATCCCCGCTGTCCTCTCACCTGTGGCATCCCAACCACACAGTGAAGGAAGGCTGTGTCAACAAACCCCCGAGCCCATCAAGAGACTCGGAATCTGCAAGAGGAATTCTCGCCGCACCATGTTCTGGCTCTTGTGATTTGCTCCATTTTCAATGGTCATTTCAGGTACCTAAATTGAAGGTACTGTACCATATAAAGTCTTGTTTGGGTGGTATCTCCCCTAACATACACCTCAGATAGACATTCCGTATGGCTAGATATGCTAGGTATCTCCGATTTAGGTACCTGAAATGGGTAGTAATGCATTTACAGCGGTATGTGTGTCAAAGTTGGGTGCTCAGAAAATTGGGTTCCTACTCAAACTGACAAGCCAAAGCAGGGTTTTAATGAGTTCTCGGCCTGAAATCTTGGTTCAAGCCATGTTTGTCGGCTTTCTACACCCCACGTTCTCCATAGTTCTACACCCTTTTCATCATTTCTTCATTGTGTTCATCCAAAATTTCGATGGATCTCATCCCAGGGTGCCGACCGGTGCCGACCCTGGCCTTGGCTTGTCCCAGGCCTAGTCGCCCATGCCCTCCATGACCCCAGGTGAAGACCTCAGTGGGGAATCCGATGCATCCTACCCTTGGGGCCTTGGGGTTCTCCAAAAAAAGGAATGGGGAAAATCTCTTGAAACAATCTCTTTTTGGGGAAGATGTTTGAATTCTAGGTATTGCCAATTGCGATGTCTTTTTTGGACAATGCCTTCTTGTTCAATGGGAAAACGCATCCGAAAGTAGAGGGTTTGCCCAATCTTTTGGAGGTAAATCATCTTAGACTTTGACGGAAAGGTTGGAGTTAGGAATTCCGGGTAATGGATGCTGAACGGCAAGTAAAATGGATCACATTATTCTATCGGCATTGTTCAATGGACATTCCCCGTCTTTTACAGGTAGATCATCTACATGCACGATGATTTTCCAGCCAGGTTCCGAGTATGACTAAGGTAAACCTTGGGCCAGCCCCAACCTTCGTGATGGTCCAAGTATATCAAGTATAGTCATCAAAATGTTCTGGACCTACTACCGAACTTATTTGACTTGCCCTTATTTCTGGTCGTAAAATCACCCCAAGGATTCTCCCAAGATTCTCATCCTTTAGCCCCTCACTTGGCCCTTGGTGGTCAGGGCCACCGAATGCTTGGTGCCCGCAGCCACCTGAATACAAGAGGATGCATGCCACGGTTAAAGCTCAACACTCAACATATTTTATATAATCATTTTTAATCCATGTTTAATCCCGAGATTTCAAAGGGATCCAAATCGTACAGGGGGAGGTGCACCAGGTGCCGGCCTGGTAGACAAGAGTTTGTCGCCTCGGTGAGGTGTGTTGGTGTGGAAAGCGACACGCGACATGGAACGGGATCTCCCATCTCCAGTGGCTACCTGGGCCCAGGCCTTTGTGCTTCTGCATCCTTAATTCAGCAGCAAATGCGAGCGGTTCTTTTTTGGGTGTGTGGAGTTGTGAGAGTCCTGGTCCAAACAAAATGAGAGTGCCTAAACTTACCGAAATGGAAATGTCCTTCAGGATACTTCATGGGGGGTGATTCAGGGCGACTCTTTATCGTACTCTGTCAGCTCTTCCCAGCATCTTGAAAAGTTTCAGAATGAAGCACTTGTACGATTTCTAGTTTCAATCGTAAGTTCTGAGCAACCTATCATGAATCCGAGACCTGATTTAATGATTTTAATGCCTTCATGGATGGTTTCCCCGTGCTCAACTATTGCGATCTGAACATCGACTGACTCGTCCTCGACAACCCGGCCAACTACACTGGGCTCCCAAGCGTCATCTGGAAACCAAACCTCCGTAGGAGTGAAGCAATCAACCCATGAGCCGATCCCCAGGGCGCCATAGCTGCCTTAGCTGCAGAAACTGTCGGACAAGATGGGCGATATCATGGCGATATCTCTGTGTAGCATACTGCACCCAGATGTTGGGCCAAAATAATCCAAGAATCTCGAGGATTGATTGACATGAAGCTTAACTGCAGAACTTCTTGCAAAATTTGCGTGCATAGCAAGTGCAAGTGCAGGAGGGGCACACCGCCTCCAAACATCTGTGACTTCATGATTGGCACCCAAAATATGGGATTTCACCGGCCACTGATTCCCAAGCATGAATGACCTCCTTCACCCACCATCTCCAGCACATCCTCATTCCACGGCCCTCCACCCCTTTTCCATCAGATCTGGCACTTGGGGATCTTTGTCCCCATTCTCATCCCTATCCAACCTCAACACACCGGCATCATCCCGGCCCAGATGGCTTAAGTCCCTCAACTCTTCAAAGCGCTGCTGCAGCTGCCGTCGTCCCAACTGCCTCAGTTGCGCCTTGTTGCGCAGCAGCAGCGCCAGGGCGCCGGGCCCCGGTGCGCCGCTGCGCAGCCACTCGGCGCGGGCGCGCTGCAGGTCCACGCTGCGCAGCAGTTGCAGGGTGGGCCATGGCGCCTGCGGCAAGGCCATGGGGCACAACCTGCAGTGCGCATGTATGTGTAACCATGTCATGTGTATACATCTATACATACATATATATATATATAACTGTGTGTGTGTGCGTGATTTTACATCTATATGTATATGATATATATATATATATATTGTCTGAGTGTGTGTGATTACGTGTGTGTGTGTGTCATATGTATATATGTCATATGTTTATATGTCATATGTATATATGTCATATGTATATATGTCATATGTATATATGTCAAGTCATGTGTATTATGTTTGTGTGAAGCATTGTGAAACCATATAACACGACACAACGATACTCCTTCACGTGGCCTCCCCAAAAAGAAGGAGGTGCATTTGACCATGGCATTTGAGGAATCTTCATGTTTTTCAAAACTAAAAAAAATCACCATCCTCGAAGCCTCAAGGAAAGGATGGAAAAATCTATGGACTATCTCCCATGAACCCACCATTTCCACTGGCTAACTGGCTATCTGCCCCTTTTTTCAATGGCAGCCATGGCGCTCTCACGGAGAAATGCCCTGCATCCAACGGATTGGCTCGGCACCCTGGACCGCGGTCTTCGCGACAGGGATGGAAGGCCAGCAGGTGCAAGGCATCCTGGACGCTGCGGGGGCTCCCTCCACCGATGGATAGGATTTGATAGGTGTCAATATATGCCAATATGGTATCTTGCACTGATGTTGGATGTTAGATATTGATGATATTAGATATTAGATGTTGAATATGTATAAACATGTAGATCTTGATTGGTATAGATCTAGGAAAAATCACCATGTTGGGTGAAACTGCAGCATCAAATGTCCAATGGCCAATCTGGATATCCTGCAAAGGAATCCTGCAAAGGAATCCTGCAAAGGAATCCTGCAAAGGAATCCTGCTGCACCATCCTCCATTGACAACTATCTTCCCTAAGAAAAAACACCCATTAATCTAGCCAAGGTTATATACCCAGAACCTGGGAAAGGTGGAACTGTAGAACTGGTTTGAGGTCTGCAAAGATGATCATAATCGGTCCTTCTTCACATCCTCGACTTGTCGCCAGAGCTGCGAAAACGTCATCAGCCCAGCTTTCCCGGCAAAATCCTGGAGGGCAGCGGTGCTATGGCATCGAACCACCAGGTTTTCTGATGACTCGGATGGCTTTGGTCCAACCTGGGAGAACCGGGGAACCCCTCACCAGCTCCTCATGCGACAAGACTACCAGACTCGTGGGCCAGGTTGACTCGGCACAGTTCAGCAGCTCCTCACCTTCTGATCCTGAGCTCTCTGGAATGGATTTTGATGAGAAAACAATTTGAGATAGAAATCTATTGGGCATCCCGGCATCCCTGTTGGTGATTTTTCCATTCCCCACTGATAAAAGTTGCACGGTTCTGGTTTTGTAAGATATCTAGACCCTGCCATGGCCCAACCTCAGCCGTGTTTCGCAGAAGTTCCACCAGCTCTCCCATCTGCGCACCACTTTGGCGCCCGTGCTGCAGCCGCAGCGGCCGCGCCCGCAGGGCCCAAGGGCAGAGTTGGGGCGGGCCCTTGGCCACATGGCCCTTGATCCACCGCAGAGTGCTGTGGAGCACCTGCCAGGTCCAAGTGGTTCGATTCCCAAATTGGACCGTGGCCGCTTCCCCAGCACTTGGCGGTTGGACAGTGGATGCGTCAGAGGAAAATGATAAAACTTCTCCAACCCTGGCACCAACTGGCACCCTGGCGAACATCAAAACTTGCAAAATCTGGCAAACGGATGTTTATGCTTCTAAGTGGTTGCAGCACATTAAACAGCTATTTTTTCATCCATCCCCTTGTTGAGTTGCAAAGGTGGGCTGGTGGATCACAGGCATCACCAATCTTCACCAAGGTACTGGATCAGGCTGCGCGAAGCCAGGGCCCTGCGCATGTGGCTCCAGCTGGGGCACACCCAACTGGATGATCGGATCTGATGGGGTAAAATCTGCACTGAAACTGGCAACTGAGCCATGTTCTAAATGTCCTGCATCCTGGCATATCCTGGCACCAAAGAAGGACATGCTTACGCCATTGCTTACGTCTTGCTTACGCGCGCCACAGGTTTTGCTTACGCCACACCCTTACAAGGGGCCCCTTGCTTAACATGAACACAAGTGTCACAATGGTTTAAAACGTGGCTCAACTGAAAATGGCAACAAATCCTACAGCTTTCACGACACTCCAATCTCGGCAGAGCACACGCCCGCCTGGGAGCCAAGGGAAAGGGCCAAGAAAATGGCTGGCCATCGGAGCCGCCGGGCATCCCACGGCATGCGAAATGCAAAAGGCACGGCTTTCCATGTCAAGACATGTCAAGACGATTTTGTTCGCCCTGAGTGCCCTAGTGCTGAAAGATTGGGGAAACAAAGATAGGCAAAGCAAGGACTTTGAAAACAACATTGGAAGAGATTTAAAATATTTTAAAATTAAAAGTTAGAGCAGTCCTCAGCAACACTGCTCAACAGGACTCTGTTTTTGGGCCATCAACAGCTGACACCGCTGGCACCGCTGGCTGCACCGCTGGGACCCTCCGGAGCCTCGGTCTTCCGAGGCCCTGGCCCAAGCCCCAGGCGAACAAACGTCCAACATCCGTGAAGGAAGCACCTCAGAGCCGCCGTGGAAAGGCTTGAGCTCCGAAAAAAGCTGTGATAGAAAGGTTGCTTCAACCAGGCAAGAATATTATGTCATACATATATATATATATGTATGTATGAGTTTTCGGCCCAGTTCTTTCCAGAGAGTGAAACCGAGCGTCAGCAAAAGACTGGGAGATCGTACCTCACAACATGGATTTGCGCGTTTCTGAGCTGCAACCTGGTTCCATCTTTTCGATTGTGGCATGGGTGGAGAACACTGAGCAGGGCATGCTGCTTTGCACTGGAGTTTCCCGCACCAGGTCTTCAGTGTCTCTGGTGCGAATGGAGTTTCTGAGGGTTTGCATACCTTGTATGATGTCGTCAAGGCTGAAGGCAATTGTTGTTCAGTGGGAGCGGGCACTGAGATTCATGCACACCCTCCAAAGGATCCATTTGCGACCATCACTTTGTTGGACTTTTGTAGTGGCATGGGTGGCTTTTCCATAGGATCTAGCATTCTTGGAATCCAAACGGCTGCCTTTGTTGAAAGATCACCATTGGCATGTGATGCATTGAGATCCAACTTTCGCAGTCCAGTACTCCAGGCTGACCTGGGGGATATTAATACCCTCAAGAGAATCCACCCTCTTAAGGGCACAGGCCATGTTCAGGCAACAGGAGGATTCCCATGTCAAGGATTCTCTAGACAGGGTGATCAGTATGGTATGGATGACCACCGAAGTCATAGCCTGTACTACATCTTGCAGAGTTCATGGCTGCTCCAAGTGGACGAGATCTTGCTGGAGTGTGTTGCCAATGTGGTGAATTTTCCCTCAGCGCTGCAATGCATTGACGACTTTGCAGCTCTCGCCAACATGAAGGTGATGAAACTCAACTTTGACCTTCAGGACCAATGGCCAGTTAGGCGCAACAGATTCTGGTGTAGACTCTCTCACAAGGATTTGCCGCACATTGACATTCCACGTTGGCCAGTGACCCATGATTTCCAAACACTTGGAGATATTATGCCACTTGATGCCTTGTGGGATGAACTGGTTGAAAAGCAATTGGAATGGGATCCAAGTGAGTTGGCTTTGTATTTGGATCCAAGTTTTGGCACTGACGAAAGGCTTCTTTGTGCACAGAGCAAGGCTCCAACAGTTTTGCATTCATGGGGCCATGTGAATAGACCATGTCCTTGCGGCTGTAGGGCAGCATTCAACTTGGCTCGACTTCGCAGTGGAGGAGCACGTGGATTTGGCCTTCTCTCCGCCAGAAGTGGTCGCTATCGGCATTTGCATTCTGAGGAGGGGGCCATGTTGTGCACAGTGCCACCATCATTCCATTTTCCTATGCCTCCACGTGCAGCTCTCAGCCTTCTTGGTCAAATTGCGGCGCCTTTGCAAGTTCTTTGGGTGCAATCTCACATCTTGGCCTCTTTGCAACTTCACCACTGGGGATGGACGGACTTGGAACCTCTCCAGGCTATCAAAATCTTGCAGAATGCATTGCGCACCTACTCATTCACCAGATGGATCACTCCCAAGATGTATCAACCACGAGACATTCAACTGCAGTTGGTCAAGGAGGAGGTCACTCATGTGATTCAGATCAACGAGCCTACCACAGTTGGGCAATTGATCCAGGCCGAGAATGCTCTTTGTGGATGGGGCCACTACGTGATCATCACATGTCAGGGCTACCGAATGCATCCAGAGGTTCAACTCCTACCAGGGGTGACATATGAGATCAAGATCTGTGTCAGCAGACAGGTGAAGCCATGTCCCTTTCCAACACCGCTCTTGGGAGGTGGATCAGCACAAAGACACCTTCAATTGGGTGACCGGTGGCTTTGGGACTTCATGCGGGAGATCTCATGTGCTCGTGATGCAGAAGAATTCCCTCAAGAACCATTCCTGCTGCCGCCCTTCCAGATCACCCACTTTCTCAGGCTGGATTTGCCGTCTGCAGTGCAGCAGACCTGGATCCAACGCAGCTCTTGTGGATATGGGCCTATCTTCCTGATCTGTGAACTTCACGGTCATTGGATTCTTCTACATGGACTCTGGAATTGCCAGCATGATGGACTTCATTGGACCCTTTACGATGGACTTCGAATGGGTCAAAGCTGGCCATGGGCATATCACACAGCCCAGAAAATGTCCAAGACATTGCAAGTTGGATTTTCAGGGATGACTCCTGGTGTTGGACTTTGCCAGCGTCATGCCTTTACTTGCGGCTCCATTGCCCTGATCCACATGGCTCAGTTGCTTCATCTGATACATGACGTTTCTGATGACCAGCTCCAAAACATTCACTTTTGGCTGCTTGAGCGACAGCAATGGCACCCAAGTGATCTCTTTGCCGGAGGTGCCGAGAACACTCAGCAACAACTGGCCAAGCTGCTGGCAGAGAAGGGCGTCCCTTTAGCGGCATCTTCAGACAGGGCCAAGATGATCACCGGCAGACTTGGACTTAAACAAGTCCAAGCAATTCTGCAAGCTCGAAATCCCTGGTCTGACCTCAAGTCAGCGGCCAGTAAGCCAGGGTCAATGTTTCGCTTGGTCACACAAGACGAACAGAAGCTTTACATTGCCGAGCGTGCCAAGACCAAACACGGCGCCAAGATTGCCAATCACAAAGCCAAGAAGCAACACAAAGGAGCTCACCCGAGCCAACCAGTCTGTCTTGAACCATCTCAGTTTGACTTGGATGCCCATCACTTCAAGGATGGTGATGATCTGCCTGTTCCGCAGATCCGCTACGAAGAGGTGGAATCTGAAGCTCGAGGAGTAGCCCTATGCACAACAGAGATGGCGCGTCATTTTCTGGACAAACCTGACACCATCAGCACAGACGCCTTGGCACTGCTGCTTCTGGACAAGCCTGATGATGAGGCTGTTCAAAAGGCACAACTTCAGCCTATCATCATCCCAGCCAGATTCAAAGGCACAGATGAGCACACTTTGATCTACGGCCACATCCTTCAGCTGGGAGACAATCATGTCTCACGAGAACTTGCCAGCCAAGACTCCAACCCAGACTTGGTCGAGACCCAGGTGGTGAAGTTTCAGGTCTTTCGAGACCAACTCAATGGAGATTGGACGTCATTTGCTCAGGCCCCCATTCGGGCATTGGTGTCTATGATGGACTCTCTACAACTTTGCAAGGGCTCCAAATGCGGTGCAGCATGTGGCAAATATCATCCTGGGCTTGATGAGACGGTGGAGAATGTCATCTTTGAGATCTGGGCCAGGAGTTTCTTCGACGCCAATGGCCGTAAATCTCCACAAGACCAAGCCAGCCTTTTCACTGTCTTCTTGCGTATTCCTGAAGGTGCCCTGGGCAAGTTGCTCACCAACACCCCGGTTGGAGTGTATGCAGAGCCAAGAGGATCAAAACCTCGAGAGCAAGATGATCGATATCGAGTTGTATGGCTTCCTGGCGCCTCTGCGGAAGAAGCTGCACATCAATGCCGAACCTATGATCGGGCGATCTGTTTGACAAGACTCCGATTCAAATACGGCATTCGAGTCAAGAAGGAAGATGAGCAGGCTGCTTGGTCCCATTTGCGACCGGGCACAGATTTTGTGGCCATGAACTTGCAGCACATCTACGAGCTTTTTCCAGTCCCACATGGAACTCAACGGCATGCCATTGTGAAGCTTCTTTCTGACTGGAAGTGGACTGCCAGACCTTTGCAGCCAGGACGAGGCAATTACCATCACATGTCTTGGCGTGTTGGTTCTCAGGATCCTCCACCCCTACCAGTCATGACAGGTTTCCGGAATGACATAGTCATCACACAGGTGAAGGAATTGAAACAGCCTGAGCATGAACAAACTTTCATTGCTTCTACGAAGACACAGAGACAGATCCGTGCGGCACCGGCACAACCAGTGACTCCACCTGCAATTGCAGACCCATGGCTGGAGAGAAAAGAAGATCCTTGGGCAAGATATGGCACCAAGTCGACACCTTCCTCATCGGCTGATGGCAAATCCAAACTGACTGCCATTCAAGAACAACTGCGGTCTGACATCAGCAATGACATGGCACAAAGTATGCAGACTCAAGCCAAAGAAGCAGTACAAGCGGCAGCAGCATCATTGCAGAGCGGTGCTGGACAACAAGAAACCCGCATCAAAGCACTTGAAGTGGGTCTCAATGAATTGAAAGGCCAAAATGCCCAATTCAGCACATGGTTCCAGCAGGCGGGTGAGAGATTGCAGGCTACAGAGTCTACGATGGGTGCAATGCAGCAAACGCTCAACACTCATCAGAACGAGCTCCATGTCTTGGGAAGCACATTCCAATCCACCATGAAGACAGTCAAAGATGATCTGTCCTCAGAGATGAATGACTCCTTCAACAAGCAGCTCAGCCGCCTTGAGGCGCTGCTTGAGAAGAAGCAGCGTCAAGCTTGACTAGCGCAAACCGGTTCCGAGAATGGATCGACTCGGAAGCCGGGAGGTACAACAAGATCCACTCTCAGTTTTGGATGGATGCTCATGATGTTGATGGTGTTCATTACACCATCCATGGCTCTGCAGCAGCAGCACTCCTTTGCCCGGTTCTTCATCGACAGCTCGGCAGCTTTTGCTGACCGAGGTTTGGGGTCGGGGAGTTGCGGCTGCCGTGTTCCGGAGTCAAACCATTGGTCTTTTATCGGTCATGCCCCATCTTTTGTGTCTTCTTTGACGTTTGAAAAGTCAGTTGGTGGTACAATTAGATATGGTGAGGCGCTGCACCCTGGTCCTCACATGGGTGAAATGCTGACTGTGGGCGTCAGCAATCCCACTGGCCTCAGACAAAAGGAAGACACCTTATTGGAGCTTGGCCCAGGAGTTTGGTCATTGGCTGAGACTCAACTTTCTGCAGCCACTTTCAAAACATGCTCTGGAATTTTGCGGCAGAAAAGCAGAGCTTTGAATCGAGAAGTTCGCCTACATGGAGGTGCTCCAGCCCCCTTGCGACAGGGCTCTACGTGGGCTGGAAAATGGACAGGTGTCGCGGTCATGTCAGACCTGTCATCGTCCACTTTGGACGTGCCATGGCCGTTGGAACATTGGGATAGTGGGCGAGTTTTGCTCACGCGGCATTGGGCAAATGCCATGCCTATTACCATTGGGACCATCTATGGCTTTGCTCAAGGGCCAACATGGCCAAAAGCCAGGCAGCTGACTGATCAACTGCTTGAAACTTTCACCACAGAGCTGGTCCTGGGGATGAGTGGTGTCAGATTGATCATGGGGGACTTCAACCAGAACCCAGGACAATTGACACAACATCAGATCTGGATGAGACATGGCTGGCAAAATGCACAGGATGTTGCTGCTCAGTTGTTCAACCATGAGGTTGTCCCGACATGTAAGGGAGCCCATGAGAGAGATCAGGTTTGGCTTTCACCGGAAGCAATCACTTTGCTGCGCAATTTGAAGGTGACAGAGGACTTCCTGGATCACTCTACAGTCTCCATCAACTTGCAAATCCCTGAGAAGGAGGTTTATGTCCATAGATGGCCACGACCTGCCAAAATTCCATGGGAGCATATTGATACCAGCAATTGGAACCCAACCTGTTCCACCAGCTTCACATCTCAGCAAGATCCTACAGTGTTTTTGCGAAACTGGGCCCATGATTTTGAACATGCGTTAGTACAACATGCCACTGCCACTGGTGGATTCACTTTACCAAATAGGTGTCAAGGACGTGCTCAACGCCTCACCCCTGTGAAGCAGACTCTTTCTACACCAACATGCAAAGCCAGCCGTGACGGTGAAGTTCGCATCACAAACTCTACGGCTGGTACTGCAACTAGGGTTTGGTTCAAGCAGTTGAGAAGGCTTCAAAGTTTGAAACATGCAGTGCAGGCGGCAAAAGACACACCTGCCGCGATCACATACAGGATCGAGCTCTGGAATGCCATCAAGAAGTCCCAGGGCTTTGTGCCAAATTTTGATACCTGGTGGAGCTCAAGGACTCACCAGATTGCCGGGGTTCCTCAGACATTGCCCCAGGCAGTTCCACTCGAATCGACAGTGGTGCAGGCCGTCTATGATAGCTTCTTGCTGCACTTTCGGGCCTTTGAGGCATGGCACCTCAATGAACGTTCCAGAAGCCTGAAATCAAAGTATGAGGGATCTCTTGAGGCTATCTACATGGACCTGCGCCCTGATCCACGACCGGGAGTCCAAACTCTCTGGAAAGAGGAGCACTACACCATTTTGGCTGTAGATGCGGAAAGCCAACAAGTTCATCTTGACAAGGATGTACAGCAACATGGTGATTCTGTTTGGCTTCATGATCAGCACATGCTTAATGTCATCACTCACTCTGGAGACATTTGCACAGTTTCGTCTTCAGAACATTTGATGGTTGGTGATGAAGTTACCCAGCGGATTTTTCTGACAGGCGTTTCAGACATACTCCAAGCTTTTGAAGCGCATTGGACACCAAGGTGGAGCATTCTGGCGCAAATTCCTCCAGCTGACTGGCAGCGCATTGTGGACGTTGCAAGTCACTACATGCCATCCTTCAACTTTCAGTGGGAGGAACTCAGTCTGCCTAGTTGGAGAGCCATGATCAGAAAATTCAAGCGTAAGGCAGCTCGAGGCCCTGATGGATTTTCTGGTGAAGACCTCAAGCATATGCCGGATGGATATGCTCAACCTTTGCTGGACTTGCTTCAATCCATTGAGCAAGAGGATACAGCTTGGCCTCAACAGCTGGCCTTCGGCACGGTGATCGGGCTGAGCAAACAAGATGGAGCGCATGAAGAAGGTCACTTCAGACCGATCACCTTGTTTCCAACAATTTACAGAGCCTGGGCAAGACTGCGCACAAAGCAGATGATTTTGCAGATGTCCAAGTATATTCCACCTGAAGCACTGGGATTTCTACCACAAAGAGAAACCACCGAAGTATGGATGATGTTGCAGGCACAAATTGAGTTGATGGTTCAGATGCACATGGACTATGCTGGACTTTCTACAGATTTGAAACGTGCTTTCAACCACATAAGCAGGAACCAAGTTTTCCTGATTGCGAAGCATGTTGGATTGCCACACCAACTGTTGAGGCCTTGGCAGAAATTTCTCAACACCTTTGTGCGTAGATTTGATGTGCATGGATGTTTGGGCACGGCACTTACGTCGTCATCAGGTTTTCCAGAGGGATGCCCTCTGTCAATTCTGGCTATGCTCAATGTTAACTGGTGTTACCACATTTACATGCGAGCGTTTTGTCCAACAGTGGTTGCATACAGTTTTGTAGACAACCTTACTTTAGCAGCACGAGATGCACTTGCAGTGATCCATGTTTTTTTTGCTCTACAGTCTGTTTGCCTGCTATTTGGCCTGATGACGGACGCATCTAAGACGTACGTATGGGCATTGTCTAAGTCATCCAGGGCTTTGATTGGACAGCTGGGATTTGACTGTGTCACTGATGCAAGTGAACTTGGTGGTGCAATGACATTTGGCCGCAGTCGGCGAACTCGATTGTTACGCCAACGAGGTTCCAAATTGCATGCCAGGTGGACGAAGTTGAGACGCTCCCAAGCACCTGGACCACAGAAAATGTCAGTGCTATCTAAGGTGTTTTGGCCTCAAGCACTGCACGGCTCAGCCAACTGTCTCATTGCTGAGACTTACCCCATGGAACTGAGACGTGAAGCCACCAAAGCACTTGGTATCAATGGAGCAGGAGTCAATCCAGTTTTACGCTTATCACTTGCGGATGACATGCGTAGTGACCCAAGTTATTACCAACTCCATCTCTGCCTTTCGACTTTCAGACGTATGCTGCAGAAAAGCCCTGATTTGCTTACTATGTGGCGAATATGGATGAGCAATTATGATGGGTATCTTATTCCTGGGCCCTTTTCCAAACTTATGCAGTGCTTTCAGATGGTTGGTTGGTCAGTCATTGACCCACCGATGGTAGCTGATCATGAAGGTTTGTCATGGAACTTGATGTATCTGGACAATAAAACCCTGAACACTGTTTTGGAAGATGCCTGGCTTCAGTACGTTGCAGCGGGTGTTCGTCACAAGACGATGTCAGATTTGCGGGGCATGGATGGTTTCCTTACGAAGTTGGGCAGCACTAAGATGTCTACTCTGGATAGAGCACGTCTTGCAGCTCTGCACTCAGGAGCATTTATCAGCAGATATGAACACTCCAAGTATGACACTGAAAAAACACCAATGTGTGCACTTTGTCAACTGGAAGATGATCGTTTGCACTGGCTTGTCTGCCCGCGGTTCCATCACATTCGTTGCTCTATTCCGGACTGGTGCCCTGATAATGTGGAGCTGCCCAGATGCACTTTGCAGCATCTACTGGTCCCACGGCAGGACGTGATGACTGAGTGGCGAGCGCTCTTGAGTGAACCGGAGGAAGATGGCATATCTTTTTTTGTTCCTGCCCCCACAACTGGTTTCCAACACTTGTTTTTAGATGGTTCTTGTATTCAAGATTTGTTTCCTGTGCTAAATAGGGCTGCATGGGGTGTTGTTAGTGCCACAATGGAACAAGTGGTTGCCATGAGCCACCTAAAAGGGGCCACACAAACCATAGACAGAGCCGAGCTGACTGCGCTGATTGCAGCGCTTCACTGGACTTCTGGCACTGAATTGGAGGTATGCCTTTGGTCGGACTCTCAATCCACGATAGCGGTGGCTGAGTTTATTCAACGGCATCACATGCTACCGGATGGGGTTGAGAATGCGGATCTTTGGGTTCAAGTTCTTGACCTTCTACAAGACAGGGGCACACTATTCACTGGTTTTCGCTGGATTCCTTCACATCTCCCTGCGGAGGTTGCCGAGGACTCTTTTGAGGAATGGGTCATCAAGTGGAATGATGCAGCAGACAGGCTTGCAGTGTTTGCCAATACTGCTCGTCCTATGGAACAACGCCATTGTCTTGTTCGGGCACAGGCGATTCTTTCTGGTTGGGCCAAGAGGCTCAGACAACTGCAGCAGTTTTACTTCCAGGTGGCAGAATTCACAGGAGATGAAGAGGCGATACCAGACCATGTTAGTGTTGTTTCCTCTGAATCTGAAAATGATGGGCTCTGGTTCTCATGGGCAGACTCACTACCCATCAACTGGAAGGTACAATGTCAGCATGGTGGCAAGAAGGTGCCAGGAGACTTTTTGGTCTCTGTCGTGGAGTGGGTTTGTGCTGCTGAGAGACTTGAAGGAACCGTCAGAGAAATCAACGAAGTTGAATTAGTTTTTGCATTTTTGCTGGATAGGGAATTCAAGTTCCCCTTCTCAATCGATGGTTCGTTGAAGCTGCGCATGCGTTGTCCAGATTCTTTGTTTCAACAACCAACACTTGCAATGATGCTTAGGCCAGTTCAGTATGCTTTGGCTGAACTGCACAAGCTTTTTCCACATGTTGTGATGCAGACAGTGCCACTGAACCGGGTATCCCTGGGTTTGTACAAGAAATTTGCCGGTCTGAGAATCCATATTCCAGACAATTTGTGGTCACTTGTCCAATCACGTGTACAATCTTTTACAGCTACTAGAGCTGTGCGAAGGGCGTGTGACTTGGCTCGCCCGGCCTAAGACAAGGACTTGTTGCGGCCGCACTGCATTGCCGTGCGTCGCAGCACCCAAATCAGTCCGAGCTATATGTATGTATGTATGTATGTATGTATGTATGTATGTATGTATGTATGTATGTATATATATATATATTATCTTATCTTATATAGGAATCAACAGACCTGGGGCTATAAACATGCTTACACCATACCAGACACAGGAGATCATCCCATCCCTGGATTCTCCAAAAGCAGCTGGGATGTAGTGCCTGGACCAAATGGCATAGACCCATGTAGAACCAAAAGTTGAGATGCAGCCCAACCTCAACAGTAAGACCGTTGGAGATTAGCCATAATTTTAGTATTATCCCACATGGCACCACCTGTGATTAACGGCATACAGCTGCGTCGCGGGTTTTCTCCGCGACGCACACGGCTGTCGAGGGTTTTGCGCTACTCAGGTCTCACAGGCAGCTCGCTCTTGGTCCTTCCGGGTGGTGAAGCCCTCAGCAACTGATAAAACATGAGCTGCTAGTAGTTCTTCTCTATTGATGGATATTGATGGCTATCCTGCAACAATCATTATCGAATTCTGTTCAGTGGCTAACTGGATAACCCAGCCTTTGATCCTTGCAGTGGCGATATAGCATCACCACTTCGTGATGACACATTGCTGCATCTTTCACCTCATTCCACTGACGCCAACATATACCCGGAAGGGGAAATTCCACGGAATGTGGTAATATGATTAATATGTGGTTTATTTGCGCTTCTTAATCATTACTATCATGGTTCATGCTGGCTGAGAGCGCATGCTGGCTGGAAGCATTGAGTTACCCAGGACGAGGTCCTTACCATCCGATTTGAGGGCCGTGTCATCGACCATCCAAGCAATGCGCATTTTTGCAATGTTCAAAAGCTGCTGCTTAGATTAAAAGGGAGGATAATGGATGATGATTGTTCCCTGCACATTTAAAAATGTATTGGTATTGATATTGGGTATCGTATAAGCCCCTATCATCAACCAACGGGGTTAGTATGGGTTAGTCACTGCTCAAGTCGCAAATTTTAATGGTTCCGCGGTCCAATAACTGGAAGACGACATGCAGTCTTCCCAGCCTGACGACTGCATGGGGCTGATACCAGAGAATCCAAAATCTGAAAGAAAACGACTTATATCACTTATAAACTTATATGTAATATATAGTAATTGAAATAGGGGAGTAAAACTTGAAGATTAAAATTCGGAAAATGTAACTGTCACGGCTGACTTTGGTAGTGATGGAAGACTGGAAGAGGCTTCATCAATCGAGCTGCGTGGTTGGACTTTTCTCGAAAATCGCGGCAGCAGCGACTTACCACCTCCTTCAGCACACCATGGGAATGCATCAGCTTATCATTCTCAACCTCGTCCATCCTGAGGAGCACCGGGGAAAACCTTGCTGAAGTGTGAGCACCTGGGTACCATGCTATAACTGCCACAATCCGTTTCATCAAATTGGCTCAGCTGTCTTCAAGCGCCGTCCCTATTTCAGCTCCAAGAGCACCAGGGTTTACAGTAGCAAACTGGACCCATTACAGCCAAGATCCATTGACCCGGTTGTACTCCCTTCTCTCAGATAGCATCAATCTGTTAGCTGGGTATTGTGCTGATGGCATGTCAAGAGCATCTTCCACAAGCCTATTTCCATCACCAAGCAGCCAATGATCATAGCATCTTGTGCGCAGCTCTTTCCACAGATCCTGGAGAAGAAAACAAAAACGCCACACAACGAGGGCCCCTTACAAGTCACAAATGGAGCCGAACCTCCAAAAAGAGAGAAAAGCTATTTACCACTTTTCAGCAGAATTTGACTTTTCTAATTTCTCTTTGGAGCTTGCTATGACCGACTTCAACCCCAGACAGGGGTGGTTACAACAACTACAACTTATGGTGGCGTCTCATCGCCCTGCCGTCCCGCTAAAAAAATGCCCAGCAAAACCCAGCTGAAGCCAAGCTATGCCAAGCTTCACACATGTGACGCTGCTGATGCACCGTCAAGCGGCTCATGAAGGTTTCTCTCTCCACCTGCCGCCCCGAAATATATCAAGTGGCCTTTGATTGTCTTTGATTTGAAGCCCTTGCGATTTGGGAAGGGCAACTGAGTGTAGACATGATATCCAGAACCATGGGGAAATCATTCCTTTTAGGTTACCCTGCCATCACCGCGACCTGCCATCACCAGGATCGCTCGCCTTCTGGCCGGTCTTGTAGCCCAACTCCTCAAGCAGAGCCTCATCCCTCTGGTAGGGTTGCCCGGGCTCCATGGCGCGAAAACGGCCCAAGAAGCAGAGTGGATTGCCACCCAGGGCAAAGGGGTAACATTGGGTAAAAAATGACCAAAATCATCCAAAATCCACCAAAATCTGCCGGGGACCTGTGATGCTCGGCCTATGCTAATTGCCATGGATCTCTACTTGGCGCTTCTGAGCCAAGAGCCGAGGGATGTCACAAGACCAACCCCTTTGTCCTAAGAAGCCTTCTTCAGTCCCATATCGGGTGCCTTTCTTGTAAGGTGAATGATATTGAAATGTTCACTGGAACATACTGAAACCAAGAATAGCTGGTTGGAGGAAATATTTAAAACAAATGTATCTATATTATAATTCATCCATTTGTTTGTTTTTGCAGATTTGCTTGAAGGGAAGCTGCACCAGTGTCAATATTGCCTTGAAAGAAGTGCACTTGCAAACCCCACGTCCCGAGCAGCCAGCTTGCAAGATTTTCACGTGCCACAAGTGGGCCAATCGATTTGGCATTTTGATGCCAGTACCGCACAAGGCGAAAACTCATCAGGTCATGGTACCTGAAAGGTGAGGGAAATCATGGGAAATCCTAGGTGCTGGAGTCATCAATGGGTGCTAGCGCTTCAGATCAAATGGGCATGACTCTTGTGGAGATCCATCTCCTCAATTCTTCATTGCTAACATTCACGCTTTGACATATTTTTGAAAATGATCATATATTTATATATATGTGTGTGTGTACATATATATATATATAAATATATATATATATTGTATATATATATATTGTATATATATATATATTGTATATATATTGTATATATATATATTGTATATATATATACAATATATATATATATATATATATATATTGTATATATATATATATATGTGTGTGTGTGTGTAATTATATATGTGTACATGTATATTAACGAAGCCTCCCTGGTGCTAACATCCCCAAATCACCACTTGCTCCGCGCCACGCCTTGCGAATATGGATGACTTGTCGCTGTCAATCAGAGTCCTGACGCGGGCCGCGCTTGGGGTGACCAGGATGCAGGGACAGGCTCCGACAGGCTGCACGAAGCAGCCGACCTTTTTCTCCAATGGTACCGCGGCTCGGGTAGCACAAGGGGCACGCAGATCGCATATCGTCACAGACCATGTATGAAAACACCAGCAAGACAGCAAGATCACCCTCCAAAGTCTAGTGAAGCTGCCAGTCACATGGGCAATATCCTAAAATGTTCGCACAATGCTCCATTGCTAACCCAATGGCCACGCATCAGCATGTCTGGAAGCATTTGGGAGGTCAAAATTCTTGGAGACAACATCGCCATCGTTGCGTGCCAGCCTTCCGAGGCACCAAGGATCTCCGAGGCGTGGGTCAAAGTTGAGACCTCACAAAATAATCTTGAAGAATGATTTGAAAAAGATCCAAGTAGTTGTTTTCACATGGAATCCTGCTGGCTCAGGAGGCCCCACACGTTTACCCACACCGCGCTGGCCATGGGCCAAGCTAGGAGATAAAATATGAGATATGGTGAACTGGTGAACCCCCGGGAAAGGCAACCGCCGGGAAGGCTTCCGAGCCTCCTGCTTGCATCAATTCCCAGGGGCTCACCTTTCGCCCATTGGGACATCGTGGACGGAGATGTTATCCTTTTCCACCATTGATCTCTCTCTATATCCTTCACTGCAAAATATCCTGTAGAATCTGTGCAGGGCTTATGCAGCACACTTTTCAGAGAGATCAGGGTCAGAGCACCAATAAGCCACGATCAATGTGGCTCCGGTCTGCAAATGCTTTCTGAAATCACTTCTAAACTCTGCCAATTGAATTTAGCCTCGAGGGAATGTGGGCATCAAGCACCGTAAATCTTCCTCAAAACTGATGTGTCTTTTTCCTTTTTGAGGAGCACTGTGAAGAATCAACATTAAAAGTAATCTAATAATTAAATTATATAAACAAGAAAAAACACCTCTTAGCTGATTTGGGTTAATACTCCTGTTTAAGACAAATCTCAGTGCTATTCCGAGGGGATCACTGCGCAATCTGTCCCTGCTTTGTGCGAAGCCATTCCCTCGACCGAGAAAATCCGCACCCTGAACTCTTCAATGGGCGAGAATAAAAGAACACTGCTTGGGTGCGGCAACCCTGTCAGCAGTGAATTTTCGATCATAGTCTCACTCATCATCAAGAATCAGCTTCACAGGGATGGAATGAAAAAGAACTGGATGCTTCAGAAATTGCCAACACCCAATACGTTCAGTTCCTTGTGGGCGGCAGTTTGCCGGTCACAGAACCGGAAGGTGGCGGAAGGCGTCTTGGATCAGTGCACACCTGAAACCACCAACTGGTTTACCTTGCTTGCATATTAATTAGTCATTCAAGATTGAGAATCCTCATTTTCGATGTAGCGAATTCATCATCAAATTGGCGGGTAGACTCCGGGTAGACGGCTTGGCGCATTTGACCCGATCTCTAACCGGTCCAAAGCTCTGGAGTGCACTGAACCTTGAGAACGTCATCGCCTCTCGGCATTTATCACGTGAATTCTGGTGAGCCCAGCCTCGATGTAAATGGCGAACTATTGGGAACTGATGTTTGGTGGCAAGGTTGACCGTTGATCCATACCCAAATAATCCGGAAATAACAGTGATTGACGCAAACACATATCTCTACAACTTGAAGTGTTTTTCATTTGCAATTTCTGTGGGAATCACGAGCTTTGGCATGGGCACACAAGTTTCTTAGCTGCGCCGCGAGGTCGACAGTCGTCTTTTAACCCTTGGGTCAAAATTTTAAAATGGGTGCAGTTTTTTTTGTTATTTTTTTTATGTTTTTTTGGTTTTTCAGTCTGGGGCATTTGTCCTTGCTATTTGCTACATTTTGGAGCAAAAACCTGCACTTTGCTGAATTTTGGAGCTAAAAATTCCCATTTGCACTGTTCATCGATTGTTGAAGCGCAACCGTGTTGGGTCTAAATAGTGTCATTGAATGCTATCATAGCGTTGGTTGGTTTAGGGTTTATTTAGGGTTGGTTTAGGGTTGGTTTTAGGGTTGGTTTAAGGTTTATTTAGTGTTGGTTTAGGGTTTATTTAGGGTTGGTTTAGGGTTTATTTAAAGTTGGTTTAGGGTTTATTTTGGGTTGGTTTAGGGTTATTTAGTTTAGGATTGGTTTAGGGTTTATTTAGGGTTGCTTATGTCGGGTTGGTTTAGGGTTTCTTTAGGCTTGGTTCAAAGTTTGTTCAATGTTTATTTAGGGTTGGTTTAGGGTTTATTTAGTGTTGTTTAGGGCTATTTAGGGTTCTTTAGGGTTGGTTTAGGGTCTATTTAAAGTCTGTTGAGGGTTGGATTAAGGTACATGTAAGGATACAAGGTGTGTATATAAAGATAGATAGATAAATAGATAGATAGATAGATAGATAGATAGACAGGCAGATAGATAGATAGATAGACAGGCAGATAGATAGATAGATAGATAGATTAGATAGATTAGATAGATTAGATAGATTAGATAGATTAGATAGATTAGATAGATTATATAGATTGGATAGATTGGATAGATTGGATAGATTGGATAGATTAGATAGATTAGATAGATTAGATAGATTAGATAGATTAGATAGATTAGATAGATTAGATAGGTTAGATAGGTTAGATAGATTAGATTGATTAGATTGATTAGATTGATTAGATTGATTAGATTGATTAGATTGATTAGATTGATTAGATTGATTAGATTGATTAGATTGATTAGATTGATTAGATAGATTAGATAGATTAGATAGATTAGATAGATTAGATAGGTTAGATAGGTTAGATAGATTAGATAGATTAGATAGATTAGATAGATTAGATAGATTAGATAGGTAGATAGATAGATCGATGGATGGATGGATAGATAGATAGATAAATTAGATAGATTAGATAGGTTAGGTAGATTAGATGGATTAGATAGATTAGATAGATCATATTAGATCGACAGATCAGATGGATTAGATAGATTAGACAGATAAGATAAGATTATATTCTATATATATATATAGGTTGGATTAGATTAGGTTAGGTTAGACTAGGTTAGATAGATAGATAGATAGATAGGTAAAGCATGGTAAAGCCACAAAAGCCACAGAAGCCACAAAAGCCAGGCTGGAAAACAAAAAACAAAACAAAAAAGAAATAGCCCTCCTTTTAAAATCCCCACAGCGTCCCTTGTCACTTGACCTGACCGAAGCAATGACCTGGTCCAATTTTGACCCAACCTACGGCTGTATGATGGTTATATGCACGAATTAGCAAAGAGTTCCACTAGCGCTGCCATCAGAAAGCTTGGAAAGGATGGACGCTGAGTACATGATGGCTGTTTTCCCACGTCCATCTCGTTGCTTCGGGTTGGCACCAAATTTCATCAACAGATTCATGATCTGGAAGTTGCCCTCCTTGGCCGCAACATGCAAAGGATAGGTGCGGCTGAAGCCCCACCAAGTGGTCTTAGCAGCATTCACATCACTGGAATCAGCGAACTCATGATCTAGTAGAAATTCTTGGACCTGCTTCCACCTTAGCAAACGACGGTCAGAGGGGCTGTCACCTTTTCAAGGCGATGAAGAATCCCCGGCAGTGGGAATCATCATCGCATTTTTGGGGTTGTATAATATCCCAAGAAATTTTGAAACCACAATTCCTTCCGGAAAAAACAAACATCAAGAGCCCAGAAGAGTCCAGAAGACAAACAAGAGACTCCCGCTCACAACGAGTCCGCTGTCGTTCTTCCTGTTTCTTCATCTCCCGCGCCTTCTCTGCTTTGACTTTTTCGGCTGCGGCGATCTGATATCCGGTGCAACGGATGCAGGGGGGTCCATCCACCAACTTGCAGCGACCCCCGATCTGATCAAACACGAATTTGGCCATGGAGGAAGACGCTCAGGTGAACGGGATTCTGGGCTAGATGCCTCAAAATGACTGCGAAGCCGGCAGAAAGTCAAGTAGAAAAATCACATGAAAGTGAAACCAGGTTAGGTTCATGATGCTCACGGCACTAGGTGATACTGATCCCATTTCCTCCAGCAGCTCCTCAGGGAAGTCCAGCAGCTTCTGACGGATACGCGAGGCAACAGCGCTCCTCACCGCAATGACTAGCAGCTTACATGGTACCACAGTATCGCCAGGATCACCCTGGCAGCAGCTTGACTCTCTGGGGAAAATAACAACTTCAGGACTTGGGAAGTCAAAATACTCCTTTCTTCATTTAGAAATTCAATAGGGAATGATGTCTTGTTTGGTAAACCCAATAATAAACATGAAATTTCGGATGATTTATCCCACCCAATTCTGGAAAAATCGAGGATGGTGTTGGGTTTATCACATTTTTGACCACCGATTTCAGCTCAGACTTGCCACGGCCGGGCTCGGCTCGGATCGGCTCCAGTTCTTCACATCAATCGGTGGCTCCTGCACAGATTCAAAGCTGGATGGCTGGAGGATCAACCCGTAGTAGATCATGTGTATACACGTCTAAGTATGCCAAAGGCATCTCATATCATATCATGTCATATCATATCATGTCATATCAATATATGTACACATGATCCCGTGTCTCGTGTTCACGGCCGCCCCCATATGGTATGGGGGGTTACCCTCGGCCCACGCCCACTACGTCCACGAGGGGGATACATAGACAAATACATACACAAATACATATACATACTGTACATATTTGCACATACACACTCATGTATGTATGCGTGTATATATATATATATATATATATCCTACTTAGATATATACGTAGATATATATGTATATATATATACATATCATATTTATATATATATATTTACATCTATATATACATACATACATACATACATACATACATACATGCATACATACATACATACATACATACATTACATACATATATATATATATATATATACATAGAGAGAGAGAGAATTAGCTATATATATGTATATAACTAGCTTTATATATATATATATATATTCATATATATATATACCGTATAACTTATATATACATTTAGATACACACATACATGCTTTTATAATCTTATATATGTCCATATACATTAGGGACCATCACCATCTCGGGGGGAAGGGGGGACAACCAGACACCTTGGGCCATTTATATACATATAAATAATCATACATATATATATACATTTCTATAAAATCATATAATATAATATATATATATCTCATGCAGTGTGTCATTGTCTGTGTCTATGTCTGTGTCTATGTCTATGTCTATGTATGCATGTATGTTCGCATGTGTGTGTGTGTGTCTCTGTGTGTTTATACGATTTATATTTTTGTGTGCGTTTAGATTTATGTATGTTACTATTTGCACATATATGATAGTGTCTGTATAATTCTGCATGTATGTATGTGTGCTATATGCGCACATATACTCCATTCTGGTCCATAAAGGCTGGTCTTAGTCTCCCTTGTTTGATTGCCAGATAGTGTTTAAATCCGTTTTTGGGGTTTCAAGGCACAGATGAAGACATGATGAAACAAGCAACCCCTTCCAGAGGTAAGAAGAAACCGAGATATTCTAAGAACTGTGAACACGAAACAGTGATTCGCAGAATTTGGAAAGGAAAATCTGCAGGAAAAACCCTTAATTATTTCATGGCAAAAGCCGTCAGTTTCCTAAGTTCCGTTCATCCATACCCAATGAGCGAAAGGTTCCCATTACCGGGCTCTTGCCACCTCGAAATCGTCGTCGCTGTCTGCGGCAGCCAAACTCTCGAAGATCTGGCCGAGAATTTGGTCATGGGGGGGAACTACAGAACCTCCAAAACCCCCCCAATAAAAACGTAGGGTTGATGAAAAACATCAGGTTCTGGGCTCAAAGATGATATTGTCGAAAATCGTTTGAACCGAAGAAATAGTTGAGGGTGAGGTTTGCACAGATTAAACAAGGGTTTAGCACGATTAAAGTAGGGGTTTTGCACGGTTGCATTTGTGAAACACGATGTTCTCTTCCTGAACACGATGCGTCCAATGTGTTTGATAAATTCTCCAAAGGCCTTACGTCCAACGAGACTCCATGACTCGACATTGATCTCCTGTCATGGCTCCATGTTATGGCTCCATCAGTTTGGTTTGGTGCACCGCTTCAGTTTTGCGTCCCATTTTTGTAAGCCGTAAAACTTGTAAAACAAGCTTGAGAACAGCAGAGTCTAGAGATGTCTAGAGTTGAAGTTTTAATCCTCCTCTTGGTTCTAAATGAAGGCTGTTTCGCAGAGTTCAACATGCTAAACTTTCTTTAGAAACTAAACATGTTCTGAAAACCTTCCGAAGTTCCTGAAGAGTTCCCGAACTCAAAATGGATCCAGCCGTCCCATGCCATCCGTATGTCTCCTCACGCTCATTTGTCTCACTGCGGGCCGTGTCTGCAGTGCTGGCGCTGTCGCTGACATCCTGGCATGGGATCTGCTGCAATGACTCCAATGCATATACATCAGGCTCTCAGGTGCATACAGGATATGAAGTACTGTAATATGAAATAAGTATAATGGTATAATGATACGAGACCATATGAACATGCAGCTGCACATGTCAGGTACTCCGACAAATGCATCTGCTACTATATCTATTTTTATTTATTTATCATTATTTATCTATTTATCTTTTTTTTTATCTGTATTCATTTATATACTTATTTATAATTTAAAAATTTATCATGTTTTTGTACGTATCTATGTGCATAGTGATATTGTATGTCGGCATAGATTCACAGCAGCTGTAGCCCGGCGCCTCCTTGGGTGCCGGCATATGTACATGAACCACCGCAGGTGGTACGACACTTTCCAGTGTCGACAAGCCTGGTGGCAGACCAGGTTTAAAGACGTTTCGGAGGGGAAACATGTCTCACTGCCCAATCCCAAAGAAAAGTTCTGTGGCACGGGTTGTCAATGGGCATCAGCATGGGTCAAAAAAATGACCAAAATTCTTGGCCCACTAAAAAGAAAACGGTTGACCAAAAACGCTTGCCGCTTGCCAGCAAGAATGACTATGCCCCCACAGTCTCCACAGGCAGGCTCCGCCTGGAATAGAATCAGACCTCAGCATGGTGAAGCTGCCCTGCGTCTGGCCCTTCAGCAATCAAGAACGGGCTTAGTAGAAGATGATAGAGGTCTGCTGCGGTCTGCTTTGAACATAATTTGCCTCACTGCGATATGAACTCTGCAATGTCTACAACCAACCTGGGAATGAAATCTGCTGCGCATCCATCATCCCCAAGATAGCTATGGTCCACACCTTGGGATGCTCGAAGGCATGGGTATGGAACGCAAAGACCTCAAACGCCAAGTCTGTCCCATTGCACGTCCCGTTGCACGTCCTGCCCAATTGCCCACCCTGGCAGGAACAGCCAAGCGGCAGCAGAAGGAGTTCTGCGAAGTATGGTGCTTTCTTGTGCTGAAAAGCGCTTGGGCCAAAGACCGGCGGACCACACATGTTCGGTCCAAATTATATCATGATTATCATGCAGTAGCTCCAAACTGAGAACTGATGAGAGGGCCCAACCATTGATGCCTACCTGAATAGTCCTGTATCCAACATTGATGCCATCCCAGAACAGTCGATTGGTTTCCCTCATGGCCAGGCTCGGCACGGACGATGTTCACCTTGCTCCAGGACAATGTTTGCGTCAACGGTTGTAATCACATGTCCATCGCCATGTTAGACACTGTATAATCTGTATATAGATGCTATGGGACCATGGGCATGGGATCCGTTTGTTGATGGGCCCCTGGCACTTCCATCGGCTCCTGTTATTAAAAAACATTAGAAACACTGACTGACAATTGTGACAACAGAAGACACTCTCCTCATTGAAAATGCGGGGGTCTGAGGCATTGCCGGGCGACATTGCCCAAAGGTAATCTCATGGGTCAATCCCCAGACAAGTCAATGCACAAAGTCATATGCACTGAGATCTGAGCTATAGCAAAGGTATGATCCGCTCCACAACACACTCTCTGCCTCAGCATAGCATGGCAGCCGGCAAAGCCGAGGTCTGCTGCAGCTAAAAATGCTAAAAACTGCACAGAGGTCCGGACACCACCAGCTGCCCGGCTCGATCCATTGGAAATTTTACCTGCAGCGGCTGTCAAATCCATCTCTCCCTGTACATGTACGCCAGTGTAGAAAAAAATTGAGAAAATGATCATTCTTCATTCTTCATGGTCTTGTTGTAAGGCCATGTTTACGGACCCACGTGCAACTGACAGTGTTCCATCAAGACATAAAAATCATAAAAGCAAAACATCCCCAGTTGGGCAGCGCTCGCAGCTCCTCTAGACTTTTTTCGAGGAACAATGTGCCACGCAATCAGGATTTGCCATGAAGGTTCACACCCGTCGAGGTCACTGAGATTCAGAGCCCTCTGTCGCCTTTGTTTCCAGAAAGCCCCATGGATTGTGTCCGCCCCAGCCACCGCCGCCCCAGCCACGGCCGCCAAAGCCACGGCCGCCAAAGCCACGGCCGCCCCAGCCACGTCCGCCAAAGCCACGACCGCCCCAGCCACGGCCGCCCCAGCCACGGCCGCCAAAGCCACGACGGCCCCAGCCACGTCCACCGCCCCAGCCGCGACGGCCACCACCCCAACCGCGACGGCCCCAGGTACCTGTCTCTTTCGTGGCATCCGCCACAGTCGAATCCTTGGACATAGAGGCCCTAAAGGCTGGTCAACCAATGGTCTGGCTCGAGATATATAACTATCATGTCAATACAAAGCCCCTGTATACCAACAGGATTCCACAGGGCATGGCAAAAGTTGGAGTAGCTGGGTAGAGAAAAGTTCATGCTGCCAAGACACCTTCTTAACCTGCAAAAGCTCCAAGGATTCCTCTGGACCCTCCTTGCCCACCGCCAGGGCGAAATCACGTGCCTCAATTGCCAGCTCATCCTTGCACAAATCCGGCGCGCTGCATGTCGCCACATCGGCCAGCAGGGGGCGCACCAGCAGGAGCATAAAGAACTTCACTGAAACCATGGTGCAAAGCCTTGAAACACTGAGCTTGGGCTCAGGTACGGTAGATAGAAAGATGCTGCAGCTTGGGGTTTCTAGCTTGAGCAGCTCAGACTGAGGTGAAGTGTAGACTAGTGACATCTAGTGACTAGTGTTGGTGATTTTGGGTTTTGAAACTGCAAAATGCAACACGGCCTGAACAAGACCAAATCATCCAAATCATTTCCAGACGCTCGTCACCTCTTCTTACGGGAAAATCTTGTCCCAAGACGGATGAAAAAGCCCTTGCAAACAGTACTGTATTCATACATATATAGATACAGAGAGAGAGAGAGAGTTGTTAGACACATTTGTTCGCCACCAAAGTCACGTGTCTCTGATTCGAACAGAAGTCTTTGTACAGGCTTCATGCAGCAGTTCGGACCCTTCCACTAAGCTTCAGTACACTCTTCAAACTGAGAAGGCCCCACATCCTTGTGCAAGTGGATATACCACTGACGAAGCTCCTCGATCTTTTGACAAGTGGCCCGCTTCACCGCTTCACTAAAGCGTCAGCTCTTTCTGTAAAGGAGTCACAATCCATCCAGCCATCCTTCTCAGTGCAACTGTAACATCACCAAGTCATCATCTCAGCAGACAGCAGTAGCGCCACACGTCACCACATCGGCCGGAGGCACACCAGCAGAAGCACGAAGAACTTCACGGAGACCAGCATACGTGTGCTTTAAAGCCAGCGCACCCAACAGCCTGCAGCATAGGGATTCTAGCTTGAGCAGCTCAGACTGAAATCATCTGAAGCAACAGGGACGCTGGGCGAAGCTTTCTCGAAGCTTCACTTCAAAATGCTCGTGAAAAGAAAACCACGCCAACAAACAAAGAACTGCTCGCTCTACTTTCCAAAGCAAAATGCACCAAAAAAGGGTGCCGGACCATTCATGAGTCAACCACTCACATTGCTAAGATCAACCTCAGATTTTTCCCGGCAAATGTGACACAAGAACATTCCCGCTGCCACTTTGTGCTGCAGATGCGTCACAATACTCCAAGTTCGTCCTTGTGCAACGTCCACGGCATTGGGCCCTGCCACCCCAACCCACCCCAACCGGTTCTTCCCATACCACCCCACCCCATTTTCCACGACGCTGATGCGTGCGAAACTTGCCGCTCTTTTGTCCATGGGAATGTCCAATAGTTGCCTTTTAATTAGGCACACTCACATGCATGATACAACCTTATTACCGTGAATGTAAAACTGAATACAATAATAACAAATGTCATTTGCATGTGACAGGAGTATGAAGCCAAAACATGAAGCTGGCCTCTGACCACAAAACCCCTAGTGCATGTTCAAATCGGCCATCACATATCCATATCTTGATTGTGCTGACAGGGTCAGGGTGTTTGTTTCATTTGCAAGAGCTCAAGAGATTCCTCTGGCCCTTCCTTTCCCATCGCAACAGTGAAATCACCTGCCACTTCCTTGTGGCGCTGCAAGTCGCAAGCTGAGAACGGAAGCAGGAGCACGAAGCACTTCACAGAAATCATGGCTGCAGCTTAGCGTTTCTAGCGCAGCTCAGAAGCCAAAGATCGCACGGTTCTTTGTTTGAAACGGCAGTGTTTGTCATCAAAGAACTCACAGCTGCAGCTGCACGGCACTAAATAAAATCCAATAGAATCCAATAGAATGATCATGTCATTGATGAATTGTATATGTCAACATAATATAACTATATATCCAATAGAATGAACTGAATGAACACACTCTATTTCAAAAACAGACCCTCCACTGGATCATCCCAACCCCCACTTGGCGTTGCGCCTCAGCAGGCTGTGGAAGGTCATCATCTTTGGACCTCAAAAATTGCCATTGGCGACTAGTGATTTGGGAATGGGGGGCTCGGAAGGGGATGCAACTGGTGATACATCATCTGGAATTTGGGACAGTCATCCCTTCCATAGCTGTCTTTGGATTCTTTGGATTCTTTGGATTCTTTGGGTTCTTTGAGTTCAGGGGAAAGCCGAGATGCGTGGGAACCCACCATCTTCCCCACCGTTTTGTCTCTGCAGAGCTTCACTTTTTCCGCCTCCAGGCCAGCACTCCTCAGCCTCCAGGCCGGGCTCTGACGACTCGAGTCTGTGTCGAGTCGGGAGCGACACTTCACCTGAATTACCTTTGGGATTACCATGTTCATCCATGTTCATCCATTTTCTATTTCTATCATTTTCTATCATCTCATCTCAGTGGAAAACCATCATCCTCCGAGTCTGAAGGTTCTGGTTCCAAGGTATGGGCCAAATGCTGTACCAGGCGCTTCTTTTCCTCAGAAAGCTGCAGTTTTCCCGCCACCGGAAAGAGATAGAAAGAGGAAAACAAAGATTTTGGAGAGATCCGCACCCGAAACCCTGCAAACCAAGGCCTGACTGGAAAGTACTGAGCACTAATAAACTTCGATTCAGCTAGTTCAACTGGAAGCGTCTCAAGCCACAGGCGGGTCTTGGTCAAACTCGGAGTCTCATCAGACAGCTAATTCAAAAATTGCAATCTGTAATCTATGGAGCAACCAGCATCCCAAGGCTATCCAGAATTGGTTTAACCAAAATGTGACCGGATACCTCCGTACCTACGCTTGACTTCGAAGACAGAACATCTTGGTGTCCTGACTCACCCCAAACAAAACAATGGAGTGAAGCATCTTCCAAGACATCAAACTCCTTCTGCAAGGCCTCCAAGGCTTTGGCGCTCTTGGGCCCTCGGGCCGCCTCACGGCTCCCGTTCCGTGGGGGCGGCTGAAAGCTGGAGACTGCAGCCACGCCCTGAGTGGCAGCTGCGGCCACGCGCTCCAACATCTGCAGCTTGTCAGCCAAGGCGGCCAACTCACTACCGAAGATAGCAGCATCTGCCAAGGGGATGCAAGGAACGTTCCAGGTGGACTGTGGCGGAATGCTGATGTGGGGCTAATGGACATTTCGCTTTTCTATCTGCGGTGGTTATGGTGACTATAGTTTCTTTCCTGTGACTAACACTTGGCCACATGGAACTGTATGGTGAAGATTTGATGGATGCTTCAAACTTCCCCATGTGTGCTTATTTACCTGCTCTAACCATAGCCATGCGTCAAAAACCCTGCCATGGTGAACATCTAATCCGCCGGCCTGCCGGCGTGTCTTGTGGATCTTGCTTGTTCGCAATTGTGCTGTCTGTTTTGTCTTTGTCTTTGTCTAGGCTTTCCCCTTGGCGCGGGTTTTTGCGTCGTCCAACTTCATTCCCCCCTCTCCCCCCTCCTCCCCTCGTGGCGTAGCTCTTCTTCATCTCCGTTTCGTTTTAATCTTGGTTACGTTGTGCTGGGCTCAACTCTGCCCACGCCTCGCTCAACACCGGCTTGGTTTTGAACATTTTGCTGTCATTTCCATGGTTGTAGTTGTTTCCGCCTTTTTTGTTGTGTTTGCCGTCAGTTTGCTCCATTGTTTGTTTTATCCAATACTTGATCCATTGTGCCGAACACCCTTTACACGCACCATATATTTGGCCTTTTCCAAAACCCTGTTTACACACATGCTTTGGTTTAAACTTAAACCCTGGTTTGAACAAAAGCCATGTTTTGCGTCAAAACCGTGTTTTACACAAAGAGCTGTTTTACACAAAAACTGTGTTGTACACGAACACCGTGTTTTACACAAAAACAATGTTCTTGCTGGGCCTGTGCAAGCGCTGTTTGCGGCTTGCAGGATATATAGCTCTTTCCATGGTGGCCCGCGGAACGCCGAAGGCGCAAAAAAATGAGCCGCCATATGGAGGCGGCTAACCACCCCAAACCAAATGTAAATCACACGTCTTGAACCAAGGCGCCATCATCTTTCGCCTCCTCCTCCACCGGCGCTGGTGCCGCTGTGCTGCGGCTCGGAGCCGCAGGAACCATGGAAGCCGCCATGGCCGCCATGGGCAGGTTGGAAGGGACCCTTGGTGGCAC
Source organism: Cladocopium goreaui (assembly GCA_947184155.2). Classification (NCBI taxonomy): domain Eukaryota; class Dinophyceae; order Suessiales; family Symbiodiniaceae; genus Cladocopium; species Cladocopium goreaui. The sequence continues at coordinate 167,448 of CAMXCT020002802.1, forward strand.
GTCACCAGCCTTGGTCTCGATGACCTGCTTGGGATTTATCTCTGGGGTCTGCGGCTCCTCCTGGGCCATGCTGGATTGCTGGTGATTTTGGGTCAAAATGGTTCAAAATCTATTCCACTTTTGAGCAGAAAACACGAAAAGAGTGGCACGCAAAATAAGCTTGTCCTGCAGCATACCCACCCGCAGCCCTGGGCCTCCGCAGTCTCTTGGGCGCTAGTCTCATCAGCCTGTTGTGAGAGACGTTCCACCAACTTGAGCAGCCCCGAGATGGTGTGCTGCTTCGACTTCAACTCGTTCCTGAGACCCGTTGTCTTTGGGCTGAAAGGCAGTGGCGATGGCTGGAATTCGGAATACAAACCAAATCTCAGCAGCCTCCTTTGCATCAAAAATGGAAGGCAAAAAAAACTCTCTCTGAAACCGTTCGACACCATTGTTTGTACTGTGTGTTTTAAAGCCATGGGTGTTTTGTCGAACAGCAAGGACAACTCTTTTTGTTGCCAATAGCACCTGAATCCTGACACCTCCAGAGCTTCTTGATCCACACCGTCTCTGATAAATCGAGGCATATGGCTCCAGTGAAATCCATGGAAGTTCAAAACGCAATTCATGATAGTACCTAACACCACTGGCACCACCACAACAGCAGCAGCTCATCCTTTCCAGTCAGGGCCCCATGTCTCAAGCCCAACGCACCGGGTCCAGACAAACATAGCAAAATAAAAATTAAAAAAAATGACAAACCCATGCAGTATTTAATACTGTTGGTTGTGGAACCTATCGCAGAATATCCATTAAAATCGCGTTCCTATCTACATGTATCTGTACGCTATGTGTACCATACATATATATATATATATAAGTAGATACATTATGCGTACTATACATATGTATGTATGTACGTACGTACGTATGTCTGTCATGTCATGTCATGTCATGTCATGCAATGCAATGCAATGTACTGTTATGTAATGTAATGTAATGTAATGTAATGTATGTATGTATGTATCTCATTTTATTTTATATCATTACTTTATATACATATATCTGTGTGTGTGTGTTCCATCAATTGTCATGAATTGTCACCTGTCTGCTTCAATAGCTATTCCAGGAACCTTCCCTCAAAAGTCATGCAAAAAATATTCAACATAGAAAGAGTGGTGTCCACTCCCCTGCAGTGAAACCATGTAAAACCGAACCGTCGTCCCAGCACATCGGAGGGGCTGCAGGCGCTTGTTCTTCCGCCGCAGGATGGCCACCTCACGGAACTGCAGGTGCTCGTCGCTCTCCCGGGAGGTGGACTCCGTCTTGATGGATTTGCTGTCCCGCAGCAGCTCCTTGGACAGACATGGCCTGGACGGTTGAAAATGGATGGAAGATCCATGGATGATGGAAGATTCCCAAGATCTGTGAATCTGGTGTCTAACTTTAAAATGGGTGTGTCGAACTGGACATGTCACGGAAAAACACGCGATTTTGCGACTGCTATTTTTGGCGGATAGTGATGGTGATGGACTTTTTTTCTGAAAAGGAAGTGGTAAAAGATGTTGGAAGTTTTGGAAGTGTGAAAAGTGGAGCATTGTTTGCTATTTGGTAGTTTCGAGGAAATTCAAAGTCATCCTAGCAGGAAATGGGTGGCAAAATCAAACCTGGAAAATGCAAACCGCATGTTCTGGACTTGCATTGTAGAGGTCAAACCCTGCAAAGTCAAGCCATTCCACATTCCCCTTTATTGGAAGTATAATTGAAACCATTCCCATGTGAAACGTTTCCAAGCTGCAATACGGGTAAGGCCGGGTAAGGGATCAAAAAAAAACACCCTTCAGATCAAACTATACGAAATTGTCTCCCTCCGTTTTGCCAAACAAAATCTCAAGCCCAGCTGCCGCAATGGTGGCATCTTTCCTTTTGATCATCTCTCGCAGCATCTGATTTTCCTGCTGCAGTCGTTCGTTCAGCTCCTCCTGGGCCTTCAACTGCGCCGTCTCGGGCGATGGGACCGGCGGGCCCTGTTGGGCCGTCTTCGCATCGCTGTCGCTGTCGCCCATCAGAAAGCGCAGGCCCTGCTGCCAGGCATCCAAATCCTGAAAAAAATGGGCGCAAATCAGTGATGAGATGATGAATTCCAGCAGCCCATGAGAAAAAACCAATACGAACATTGACATACTTGCAACCAAGTAGGAAAGCAACTGTATCACCTGCTCTCTTACTAGGTCGTGTGTGCTTTATCCAACTGGGATGTGCGTGTACAAGTGTGCACTCAATGTGGGTGTTCCTCAGAAGCTAAATGGCATGGTAAGGCAGCCTCATTTTTACAACAAAAAATGCTCTTGGTCAAGCATCCTCCTGGGATGTGCAAATTAGTTCGAAGGTCTTTGGCACGTTAGGCACACGTTGGTCGTCACGTAACCGCACTTGAAGTGCAAAGTGACCTTCACCACCTGCAGGGTTTCAGAGGGTCCAGGTGTCAAGCATCTACCTATATTCCCATATCAACCTATGGGCCCCAGTGAGTTGCTGGTGGTGGGTCCCCATGCTCCACACCTGAACCATTTCGAGGGATGTTGATCTCTTTGATGGAGCCAATGGAGCTCAAGGGCAGTCGTTTGGAGCTGCCGTTGCCTTCACATTCGCGCCAGGTCAGCGTTTGCAAATCCTGGGAGATCTGAAAAGCGCCTCGGTTCCCAAAGCTGAGAGAAAGGTCTCCGACGGAAAGTTCGATGCAGACTGAAAGTTCGACACCGGCTAATGTTGAGATCATCTGAATACGTTTCGAGATTCACGGTGATTTCGGGGCCCACTAGGTGTTCGTTTTTGCACACACTCACAGG
>CAMXCT020002802.1:180275-306143 GCA_947184155.2 Cladocopium goreaui
TTCAAAATCTTCAAACAAAACTGCTTTGTTGAAACCTCGATGACGCAAGGCCCAAGAATTTCCCAACCCAAGCCATCTCCATCCATCTCCCCTCCTTGTCGCAAGTTTTCCAACAAGAGAATCAGGCGGTGGCTCCTCTCCTGATTTTTGGGATTGATACATTCCAGTCGCGACACCCCTGGACAGGACATGGCCATCTTGGCGAAGCAAGTCCATGGCTGGCTGTTCTTCGTGGCAAACTGGAGCTTTGCGTAAAACTCCAGCTCGTCACCTGGGACTTGATCGCCATTTGAATCGGCAAAAAAATGGGAAAATTGCTACAATATCTAGATCCATGGAAATGCTCAGACTAGGCTGACTAGGCCATTTTTCCTAATTGCGAATATTTTGGATATTGCATCCAATAGGAGGTCGGTTTAGAAACTTGATGCACTTGAGTATGTCAGTGGATTTGGGATGCCCTGTTTAAAAAGGGCTCAGGACGGCACTCGCATGAGCAAGGTCCTTCCCGATGAAAAAATCCACTGGAACTCCCTGTGGGGCTCGCTGTTCGCGATATCGAAGACAATAAAACGCAGCAGTGCCACCTGAAACGCCGATGGGGCCAATGGGAAAGCGGAAGATCTTGGCTCACTGGGGAAACGCAGAAGATATGTCAATGCAATGATTTGGAAGGTCCTGACAACCGACAATCGACAATCAGTGTTGCACATGCCATGTCATGGTCAATTTTGGATACCCTACAAGATTAGGACATTAGTAATTAGTTTTAGTACTTTGACTTTCTTGTCAGCATGGAATGGAGAGTTTGAGCTGTAAAGAGTTGAACGGAAATGAAGCTACTGACTGAGAATTCCATTCAAATCACCGGGAAGGTGTCACTTCTGCAGCCCATCTAAGTACATCATCATTCACCCTCAAATCGTCTGCACCCCTGCGGCTTTGTGACAATAAAGGAGGACCCAGCGGAAAGGCAACACTTTGAGAAGCATACAAATCATACAGCAAGAGCTCCGTCATGCAGGTATTTAAAGGTGACTTCCATTATTGAAATCAAACGAAGATTCAAGACTCAAGGCTTAACAGGAAGGGAGATCCGTGCGCCCCAGTTGTGTCAGCGCCCTCCCTGGGGTTTCACCCAGCAACTATGTTTCTACACTTCTGGTTATGGACATATCTACCCAATGAATGGATGTGTTGTGTTAATTGTCAATGGAGGCTTTATGATATAACCTATATCATAACCTATAATAACCTATAGCTATCTATAGCTATTGCATCAAAATCAATGGTACCTGAAGTGCCCAGCGCCGCACAGGGTTCTTCGAAATCTTCTGCGCTAATCTCCTGAGGGAAAAAATTGCCAAAGTGACAAGGCAATTTTTTAACCACAACAAAAATGACCCTTATCCTTTGCCATGTGTATACATCGGCCAAAACATGTTATATGATTTATGGCCATCCGTATCATAATGGGAATCCTGGAATCCTGGAATCATAGCTAAATAAATCTCTATTAATGGATTGATGACCACTCCCCAATCTGGGTGTGTATGTGTATATATATAATGTTATATATATATATATATATGTTATGTTGTTATTGTTTTAAAAAAATAACTTTTGACCATGTGCGCAATCTTCATTAACATGTTTCCATGTCTGGACATGGATCCAAAGCCCTCGCCACTCTGGACATCATTCTACAGACTTCGTCTCGCAACGGTGTCCCCTCGCGCATCTGCAAGAGCTGAAATGTCAGGTGCGTTTTTAGGTGTGTTTCAATATAGGGTACCCCTAAATTCATTGACTAATGGGCTATTTGGGGGGTCCACCCCATTTGACACACAGTCCTCCAACCCCTGCGGTACCAAAGGGGGACCATCAGAGCTGTCTCCACTGTCGATCTCTTCACCTGAGACCCAAGCTGAAGCAAGAACCAAAGCTACTGCATTTTGCCAAGTTCCGGGCCAATCAAACCATTCCGAAACAAAAAAATATTGAGTTTTCCATGTCAATATCTATAATGCACACAATTGTTGTTGCAAGTGCCCGTTGGTGACATGTCCATATTGCCAAGTGGATGTCACAAAGCCATCTGCCACATGACCAGGAGAGCAGGTTGGCCAAGCTACCAATGAAATCCCAGATGTTGACTAACCCGCTGGGGTGCTCGTTTTCCTTCATCTTGTAGCCAAAAGCACCGCCAACTACGTCATGAGCAATTCGCACCATTGCTTTTCAGCATACGCACAAAAATGTCCCAAGTTGTGGACCACGGGGATCATGCAATTGGCTCAACATGCTGCTTTCTTCTTCGCAGGTGATTGCTACAAACATGCATGTACCTGTGCACAAGTTCCTTCAACTGAGATGCCGAGTTCTTCGTCGTATACTTAAGGATGAGCAGCAAATGGGCACGACGAAAGCTCATGTGAAGAGACAACTGCAATCCAACGAATCCAAACGCCTTGAATACCCTCCATGTGATTGGATCATCAAATTTCCACCAACAACATGTCCTAAACACCAAATCGAATTGTAACAGTTAACTGCACATCTTTCATTCTCCACCCGCCTGGGTCGCCGAATCATGTAGCACCAACATCCTGGACCAAGGTGTGGAGAACACATGGGTCAATGGAAAGAACGCACACATTGCACGTGCAGACTGGGCAAAGGTTCAGCACGGTGCAACCCCCAAAAAAAAATGTTTGGAAACACGAGCCTGCACATCACCGACGTCTTGAAATAAGATTCTTGTTTTTCCTACATTGCCTGCCGTCTGAACTTTATCCTAACGCAACACCATGTGCACTTTTGCCGCGAAGAAATTTTTGCAACCAACTCTGAACATGTGCAACCAAAAGGAACCTGAGTCACAAATCCCATGTATAAATGTTTTGATGCATTCAGGGAGCAAATGAAATCGATTGAAACAATTTGGTGTGACTCAGCATCAATTTCATGAAAGATTGGGTTTGCGGATCACATGTCAAAAAGGCTGGAAAATCTTTGCTACCAGAAATGTTTTTAGAAAATCAAAGGACGCCGCATACCAGCGTATACGAAAACAACGCTTTGCATTTCGAGCAAATGCCAACGAAATAAATCAGGTTTCAATTCTCTGTTCAGCATGTTGGTCCAACTGATTATTCGATCATCAATGTACACACCATTGGTGTGTGCAAATGGGTCGTTTCGAATTTTCACTCACATGACTCTTTTTGGTGCCTTGGGCGTCAGCCAAACCACATCGCTTTCAGCAGAATCTACAGATGATCTACTGGAGTTCACCTGCTGCGATCTGCATTTTTGACTTGGAGCCAAAAGAGTAAATGGTGACCGGTTTTGTTTTGAACCCATGCAGAAAAATCTAACGGACACTCGACGTTTCCATGCCCACGTTGATGATCTGCGCAATGATGTTCCACTCCCCAGTGCCATTGTCAAGACAAGACAACAATGTGTTGTTGTATTGATTGTCCAAGTCTCGGCTCTCGCACGAAATTCCGTTTCAAGTGGCATGCCAAACCACACACTGTCCACAACCCAATCTTTCAACATGGAAACTGTTTTTCAAAATACTGGGTGGACCACACCACCAAAAACAAAGCCGTTACACGAGGCTCACATATCCACCAACGGCAACGTTGACAACTTTGATTTCCTATTTCTGGCACACGCTTTCAGGACCCCAACCACCCTTTTTTATCCATAGGATGCACTACTGTTTTCAATTTGTCGCTCGCAACATCCTTGCAACATCTTGGAACTAGAATGTGCCACGCGCGCGTATTTCGCAACATGTTCGAAGAAACATATTCGCACTGTCTTTGTCTCATTCTCGCCGTGGAATCAGCCAATATGCAGTGCCCTTGCAACGTGTGAAAAAAATGAAAAAATGCATTGCAGGTCATTTTGATTTGGGTTTGTTCGCGTCTACTTTCTTACATGCTCAATTTTTCCGATGGATTTTTCCCTTGTACTGCAGAATATGTGTGACATTTCGCAATTTGTGTTTGTCACGGTTTGTACTTCCAGCACTTTGGGATAAGATGTTCCTTGTGGTTTCCTAGTTTGACGTTGGGCGCGCTCTGTTTCACAATTTTTGCTAATTTTTCCCGAGTAAACGGCTAAAGGTTGACCTTAACCGCTCTTCGCTCAACGTTGCTGTGCCGTTTGTGAGGTGATCTCCACCAAGGTGCGTCGCACACGTGGTTGCCACCATGGACCGCTTGTTTTTTGAATTTGTTCCTTGGTGAGTTTCAACATGGCAAAAATTTCACATAGGCATGTCAAGACACAATACGTTCCCATCGGTCAATGATGCTTGGCAGTGATCCCAGTGGGTGAAGTTTTGCCAAACTGCACCCCGCGGCTCGGTAAAACGAGATGACCCAACTCATGAGGATGGATGCCTTGTTTATTTTGCTTCTTGTCTTGGCCCCAGGCAATGCAAAAGCTTGGAAAAGCGCCATCATAGCTGCAGGTGTTACACTTTTATACTCAATGCATGGTTTCGTTCTATAAAATGCCAAAGCTGCAAGGCATGGGGAGCTGCCGCCTGGTGGTATTTGGCATTGAGGTCGGGGGTCGATGGAGCACAGAAGCGACCCAGTTCCTCAGATCTCTAGCAGACACCAAAGCACGAACAGTCCCAGCACAGCTTCACCATGCCACAGTCACAGCCCTCATTGCTCGCTGGAGCGCTTCTCTCACGCATGCCGCCACGCATGCCTGCGCAGTTTCCCTGCTTTCAATGCCTCCTTCAAGTGCAATCACGGGCGAAGAGGACCTTCCTCCCTTGGGGCAGCTCTTGGCCCAACACCCAGAAGCTTCAACAACTCCAAGTCGCTTGCTGGGCCCATAGCCAGCTCAATTTTGGATTTCCTGTGTGGACTTCCCTTTTTAGCTTTTGGATTTCTTTGTGAGTGGCCGCGGAACCTGCCTTTCAGTGAGACACGCTGCAGAAAAAAAATGTGTTTGGACAAAAAAAATTGCCCAATTTTTCCCCAGATAGCTGAAAGCTATAGAGGTTTTTACTTTTCAAAGGTCAGGTCTTCGGTGGCGAACTTTGTGGCAAAGGTGCTGTGCAGGGTGCTGTGCTGTCGGTAGCCCCTTGGTTCAGCTAAGTCACGGGTTTCAGGTTGGTGTTACACTTCTCGATTTGCGCTGTATCAGCACGGCCGCAACAGCGTAGTTTTCCACGCGCAAGAGGCCGGTATGGCCTGTCAGGCACCACCTATGGCGCCACAGAGAAACCTATAGCTGAAAGCTTGGCAAAAGGGTCCCCTATGGAGCCAATATGTGACACGGGGATTCAATGACAACTGAACCATGTTTCTGACCAAGATGTGAACTCTCTGATACCTGAAGCTGAAGATCTGACATGCCCCGTTGGTCAGAACCATGATTCATGATGTCCAGCCAGCTACAATCGGCAAGTCCTACGTCTAGGTCAGGCGTCTTGCCTGCTCCAGCAGCTGCACGTAGTTTCTTCGCCGCCACAAAGTTTGGGTCATAGGCCAAAGACCAGCGTTGTCCATTTTGAAGAAAACTTCCCATACGATCTTGTGAGCCAGTCTTTGTGAGCGAATCGGCCCACTGCATATCGGAGTTCACCCACCGTAGTTGAGTATCTTGGTCCTGAAGATTTTGGACCAAACTCAAGACTTCTAATGCCGTGTATTTTTCTTTGGAGGAAAATGAAGGGAGGTCTCCCTGCTGGATGGAGTCGTACAGGGCCTTGGCGTCGGTCACAAGGATGCCCTCCGTCAATGCCCTCCGTCAATTTGGCTGTAGCTCCGGGGTTCTGTAAGTCCAAGTCAGAACCGAGAAGCTCTTGCCACATGCATCGCACGAACATCAGTTCCTGCTCTGTCTCCGCAAGGGCTTGGGTCTCTGCAGCCAAACTGGAACGGCAAACTCGTCGAAGTTTGGAGCTCGACCAACTCATCAAATTCACTGGTCCTTGAACTCCTTCTTCAACCATCTTTCTGTGCACAGTGCACAAAGCCGACGATCATGCCGCCCGTGCTTGCCAAGTCAACACGGTTTGCCAGTGCTGCGTCTGACCAGCCAACTGCTACCAAATCTGCATCACAATCAGCTTGCAGATCATGCATTTCCAAAGTGACATCTCGTTGTCCATAAAGTTCGCGGACAAATTTGTTGACTTCTTTCAGGGTGCTTCTGTCACCTTTGGGCAGCAATGATTGCAGGTGGCTGAGTTTTGCAGCGTGGTGTGGTGCCGTCTGGTACACTCTCCATTGTGCTGAGCCAAGGACTGCTCTGCATTGTCTGATCTCATTGTCAGTGAGATCTTTTCCTTGTCCATCTTCTTCCACTTGGTTGAGACCTTCGCAGAATTCGCGCTGGCTTAAAGTCCAATTGCCATTTGCGCCCTGTGACAGTTGAACTCCACAGTGCTGGAAGGGTGCCACTTCCCACGGTGACCATTTCATAGACTTGTGGAAGTCCTCGATGAACTTGCACCACTTGGCATTTGACTCATCGCCCAATATGAGGAAGTCGTCCACATGGGCAGCTACCACTCCAATGGTCTCTTGACGACCTGTCAGAGGGTTCAAAGCTCGGAGTCGCCAAATGCACGGCTCACTCTTCAACCTTTCCACGCCAAGCTTCACCAAGATGTCGTGGACGTAGAGGTAAAATTCCCTCGGTGCAATGGTGATGCCGTAGGCTGCTTTGAGAAATTGGACTGCTTGTCCTTCAGGCAAGTTCATGGCCTCCTGGAGTTCTTTGACAGGCATGCCAAAGATTTGTCTAGACTGTTGTGAGGCATGTCCCTGTAAGAAAGCGGTCTTTGCGTCCGCTTTAAGCATCTGCCAGTGTCGATGAACTCCAGCTTGAAGTAGAAGTTGACGACCACGTCGGCTCAGAGTCGGTGAGCGCACTGCCACAGCCCCATAGTCCGGGTCTGTGAAGCCAAGCACGACCAGTCTGGCCTTTGCTTTAACAAGCCCTGGTTGATCAGCTTGTTTGAAGGTAAGCACCCACCTCATCCGCATGAGCCGGTCATTGGGAACGGGCCCAACAGCAGCTTGGCAGACTCGTGAAGCCAGCCATTCAGAGATCTCGGCATGCTTAGCCTCTTTCATCGCACGCCTCTGCTCCTCATTGAGGCGCTGGTAGGACACTTCCACGCCTTTGGCGACGCGTTTTGCTACAAATTTTGAGGGGTCCTTCACAATGGCCCTCCACTCCTTCTCATTTGCTGGTTCTGGTAGAGTCACCGCAAAGACATAGTCCCCAAAGTCGATGGAGTCCTTGACATAGTGAGCTCCTTGTTCTTCGAGATATTCTTTGCGTTGGACATGGTAAGGTCTCTCCAGCAACTCATGACGCTGTCGTGCACGTCGAAAAGGTCCATGTTGAAGAAGTGGTGGTCCTTCGCCATGAGGTAGATCTCCGCCAGGTTGAACTGCTTGTTGTAGAAAAGGCCCAGGAGGTTGCAGAGGTAGATATCCTGGGTCAGCCACCAAGCGCTCTCCATCCAGTTCAGGTTGTTCTTGATGACGTAGATCATCCAAGTCCACATCATCGGGTACAGGAGCTTCAGAACCTCGTGCTTCTTTGTGAGAATGCCCCGTTGCTTCGACATCATCCACCAGTTGATGTTGTAGAGGTCGTTTAGGAGCACGTTCTTGTTCCACCACCAAGCGACCCATGCTCAACCTTCTCTCAGCTTGAGCTTGTTGTTTTGCAGTGATCAACTCGTCATCGAACTCGCCCTTGGAGATGAGGTTGGTCAAGTCCTGAAAAGTCCATGGTGTGGCCAGGGGTGTAGTTGTTTCAGCGATGACCTTCTCCCTATCGGAAGCAAAGCGTAGTTGATTGGCCATCACTCGCTTGAGTCGCCCTGAGGCAATGATCCAGGCCACCGCATGTGCTTGTCGCACCTGTCCTTCATAGGATGTCTTGGTTTCCATAGCCAAGACTCGTGCTGGTCCAAACCATCTGGCCACTCTTCTCCTTGACAAGTCCAAAAGTTGGTGTGATCGCTCAGCTTTGTCTTGTGGAGCTTGAAAACGTTTGTAATACACAAGGTCTCCTGGTTGGAAACGAACTGGATGTTGCATCTTCGTGTTGAAGGCCTGGTTGATCTTGTTCTGGTAGGTCATCTCCCGATGTCTTTGTTCAGCATCGAGACGAGCTTGTAGTTGACGGTGCATCTTCTCATCGGAGTTGAGACCACTCCAAAAGGGCAGATCTGGTCCATCATGAAGACGATCTCCTTCAGTCATGTTTCGGCCAAAAACCCATTGCATAGGTGAGTATCCTCCAACATTGGTCATGGAGTTGTGGGCAGCCACCATAGCCCAGGTGGCTACTTCTGGAGGACCCCCTGATGACCTCAGATGTGCCATCAGTTTTGACTTCAGGTCACCAATCAGTCTTTCAACCTGACTGATCTGGGTAAGAGCTTCGGCAGGAATCGCTTGGACTTCAACTCCATGTCCTTCAGCCCATTCTTCTAAGCTTCTTCCACGATGTGCACCTTCCTTGTCCAGCTTGATGCACTTGGGATAGCCGAAGTGTTGGATCCACCCACGGTACAGAGCTTGTAGAACTTCTTCAGTAGTCGGGTTACGACTCTTCGCCACCGGGTGCTTGAAGAGGAAGTTCGCTGCCCCGTAGGATGAAGCTTCGTCAATGATGACCTGAAAGTGGAAGGTCTCCTCGCCCACAGTGATCTCCATGTTGTCCAACTGTAGGCAATCCCAAAGCTGTGTTGCTCCTTCCAGGGTGACTGCTCTCCTCGAAGGTGGGATTGACGCTTCTTGGCAATCCATGCAATGGAGGTTGGCCGCAATGGTTCTGACCATCGTTGAGGCTCCTCGATCACGAAGCATTTTGACGAACACCTGTTTGCTAGGATGTCCAAGCTTCTTGTGCAGTGACATCAAGTCGGCTGCCACTTTCATGAGCTCCTGATCGGTGTGCTTCTTGAGGACCTCCGTGTCATAGTCTGGAGAGTTCTGCACGGTGAAGATCTGAGCTTCATTCTCAAGGTGAATGAGCTTTACCAGTCGGGCCACCTGTGAACACAGTCTCGGTGGATAAAGAGCTGACAGGCGTGTCAACTCGCCACCTTCACAGGGAACATGTGGTTGTTGACATTGGCATAGCCGTTGAAGTTGCCAGATCTTCTTTGTCGTGCTTCTCCATCTCCAAGGCTTCTTGATCAAGCCGCCTTTCGGTGCTGTAAGTCCATAAGCACATCCATCCACCTGGGCTTCATGAAAGTCCAAAGAGCCCCAAAATCCACGGATGGATCGGAAATGCCAAGCCTTATTGTGGCGTGGCCATTCTTGTATGACTTCTCCTCCTTGTCGTACTTGTTGCTGCATCAAAGTGACGGCTCGGCTTGCCAATCGTTTTGAGCGCTCCACCTTCTTTTCGTTCTTGATGCGCCCCTCCTCCGTGAGCTTGTTGAGCTCTTGGATGTTGGACGTTGGTCCACATGGCAGGGAAACCAAAAGCACATCTGGCTTTTCAGTCTGGAGCAGGTGCATCACTTTGTTGAAGCCTGACTTCTTACTGAGGTCGCAGCCATTGAAAAGTCCACAGCGAAGGCCACGACCTCCAAGTGATTCCATGGCTTTGGTCACTCCACTGTCTTCCTCACAGCATAATTCCATCACTGTGGGAAGACGACCTTCATAGTGAGGTGCATGAAGTCCATGAAAGAGCTCCTCACACTCCATCACATACTGCTCCATCTCTGAGACCAGAAAAGCTGTCTCCTCGGGCGTCATCTTCTCCTCAGTCGTAGGTGACGTCTCCCCAGATTGACTCGCCGTCTTCCTCCTCTTTGATGCAGACCCTGCTGGCAAAATGCCTTCAGATGTGAAACTCCTTGCTGGCTTGTTGGTGTCCTCCTCCACAGGCTCATAGAGTTCGAAGTCCACTCCTCACTCCTCCTACCGTAGGTCTCCTCAAGGGTGTCAACGGGCTTGAGGACAAAGAGCTCTCCAATGGTCTCGTAGGGCTGGAAGACATAGAGCTCTCCAAAGGCCTCGAAGCACTGGAAGACATAGAGCTCTCCAAGGGTCTTGATGTACTGTACGACGTAGAGCTCGGCAATGGCTTCGAAGTTGATGCTGATGTAGACCTCGGCAAGGACGTAGAACTCCTCAATGACATAGATCCAAAACTTGCAATTGATTCCATAGGGTTCTTCTTTGATGAAGTTCCCTGTTGTGAAACTGCCTGGAACTGCATCTCGCTCTCCAGGTTGACCTCTGGGGTCTTCTCCTTCAATCCTTGTTCACCTTCTGCCACTCTTCTTCCTCCTCCTTCTTCTCCATGAACTCCTGCTTGGTCATGAGCTCCGCCTCTTCCGATGTCATCTCCGCCTTGCGAATGGACTTTCGTCCTGGTGTCTGGCTCATCATGTAGTCCTCGGCGCTGCCACCACCCTGAGAAGGCATCGAAGTTGATTGGGTCTTGTCGGGGCCCACAGGGCCTTTCGGGTATCCTCCAGCGAGGTCTTTGGTGCGCTGGGCGTAGTTGTCCTTCTTCTTCTGCATGTTGACCCAATCTTCCTTCTGCTTCTGGATAGTGGTCAGGCGGTCCTTGAGGGATCTCTCGGCCGCGTCCAGGCTGATCTTCTGGTTCTGCAGCTCCATGCTGCCTGCCGCGGGCTTCTTCTCCTCCATCTGCTTGGCAACGTCGCTCCCCAGGGGTCCGGCTTTGCGTGACATGGCATGGGCGCCAAACGCCGGCACATACTTCATCCGTATGCCGCAGTGGAGGCATCCCTCCCACATCGCATGTCGGTTTGAACCCGTCACTGAGCCCCGTCCTGGAGGAGCGACTTCGTGCTCTCCGTGGCACGGAGGGCCCAACGACCTGGGATCGTTGGGGTTCATCAGTTCCATCCGTTCGAAGTCGAACCGCTCTTCCGGCGGCACCACCTTCCTCAGAGAAGCTTTCTTGGGCACCATGAGACAGCGAAGAGGCAGCAGAGTTGGGTGATGCGGTGATCAAAGACTGAATGATGCCGTCTCGCATCGTCTGATCAGCTTGAACCAAAGGTTGCCGGGAATGGTCATGAGGGTCAAGCATGAACACTGTTGGGTTCTCTTCAGTCTCACCTTCTTCACCTGAAGCCTCATGTTGGTCAACTGCTGGATCATCCACGGCTTCGGCCATCAGTGCTGTTGACGTGGTCATGCAAGCTGTCACAACTTTCTCATTCAACTCAACACTTTGACCGACTTCAGCAGCTTGCGCTTTGTAGACTCCAGCAAGTTGAGTCTTCAGAGGTTGACCAACGCTAAGCCAGTCGGAAGTCAAATCCACCAGCAAATGTCCCGCATGGCTCTTTCCCAAGGGGATTTTGAAATCTGGTGCCACATTTGCCAGGACCATGCATTGTCCTTGCACGTCAATGATGGCCCCCAACTTCTCAAGGGTCTTCATGCCGATGAGGATGGGAACCTTGTTGGCGTCGATGGTGTAGAGGCCCAGCATCACACGAGCTTCTCCAAGTCGTTGAGGGATCAGCACGTAGGACTCGGAGAACTTGATGCCACCGTTGCCAAAGCGAAAAGGTTTGTTCACTGAAGGCCCAGTGAACACTTGGATCTGTTCATCTTCTCCAGCTTGTTGATGACGAAGTGCCATCAAGCTCTCCAAAGCTTCAAGAGAGCCAACCGTCTCGGTAGCACCAAGGTCAAGCACCCCATATCCTGTTGTATCCATAATCCGCTTTGACGCCTGTGCCACCATGCCCACAAAGGCCAAAGGACTTGGCGTCACAGCTTCTACCCAAAAGGTGCCCTTCTTGGTGCCCTTGTTGTGGTGGCCCCCAGGTGAGCCATTGTTGTTTCGCTTCGGACAGTTGCGGAATCCATGGCCTCGATCTCCGCAGATGAAGCATCCCACGTTGCCATTGGCAGCCATCACATCGGTCAAGCCATTAATCGGAAACTAAAACCCGTTAATCGGAAACTAAAACCCGTTAATCGGAAACTAAAACCCGTTAATCGGAAACTAAAACCTGTTAATCGGAAACTAAAATAATCGGAAACTAAAACCCGTGAATCGGAAACTAAAACCCTTGAATCGGAAACCAAAAACCCGGAATCGGGAACCAAAGCTGAATCGTAAACTAAAGCAGGTGAATCGGAAACTAAAACCTGTTAATCGGAAACCAAAAGTATCGGAAACTAAAACCTGTTCATCAATCCTAATGGGCAACTTGTCTTCTTCCAATGGAGTGGATTGCATGGGTTCTCTTTAATTGGGATCAGACCACCGCAAATCATGGGAGTAAAATCAGTCCGAAGGTAAGATGAATGTCAAACGAGGATGTGATTTCGTATGAAGATAAGTTGTAGGTGCTATCCTATGTAACACAGTCGCCAGACGGGGTTGGCGGATTTGATTTCTTATGAAGTGAATTAGCGGGTAATATCCTATTGAGCATAGTGGCCAGAGGGGGTGGCGGATTTGATGTCTTATGAAGATAAGTTGAAGTTAATATCCGATTCAACATAGTGGCCAGAGGGGGTGGCGGATAATTTCCTTTGAAGTGAAGTAGAAGGTAATATCCTATTCAACATAGTGGCCAGAGGAGGGTGGCGGATTTGATTTCTTTTGAAGTGAAGTAGAAGGTAATATCCTATTCAACATAGTGGCCAGAGGGGGTGGCGGATTTCATTTCCTTTGAAGTGAAGTTGAGGGTAATATCCTACTCAACATAGTGGCCAGAGGGGGTGGCGGATTTGATTTCATATGAAGATAAGTTGAAGCGAATATCCTATGTAGCATAGCGGCCAGAGGGGGTGGCGGATTTGATTTCTTATGATGGCGGATTTGATTTCTTAAGAAGATACAGTGAAAATAATATCCTATGTAGCATAGTGGCCAGAGGGGGTGGCGGATTTGATTTTTATGAAGTGAAGTAGAGGGTAATATCCTATTGAGCATAGTGGCCAGAGGGGTGGCGGATTTGATGTCTTATGAAGATAAGTTGAAGTTAATATCCTATTCAACATAGTGGCCAGAGGGGGTGGCGGATAATTTCCTTTGAAGTGAAGTAGAAGGTAATATCCTATTCAACATAGTGGCCAGAGGAGGGTGGCGGATTTGATTTCTTTTGAAGTGAAGTAGAAGGTAATATCCTATTCAACATAGTGGCCAGAGGGGGTGGCGGATTTCATTTCCTTTGAAGTGAAGTTGAGGGTAATATCCTACTCAACATAGTGGCCAGAGGGGGTGGCGGATTTGATTTCATATGAAGATAAGTTGAAGCTAATATCCTATGTAGCATAGCGGCCAGAGGGGGTGGCGGATTTGATTTCTTATGATGGCGGATTTGATTTCTTAAGAAGATACAGTGAAAATAATATCCTATGTAGCATAGTGGCCAGAGGGGGTGGCGGATTAGATTTCTTATGAAGTGAAGTAGAGGGTAATTTTCTATTCAACATAGTGGCCAGAGGGGGTGGCGGATTTGATTTCCTTTGGAGTGAAGTAGAAGGTAAAATCCTATTCAACATAGTGGCCAGAGGGGGTGGCGGATTTCATTTCCTTTGAAGTGAAGTAGATGGTAATATCGTATTCAACATAGTGGCCAGAGAGGGTGGCGGATTTGATTTCTTATGAAGATAAGTTGAAGTTAATATCCTATTCAACATAGTGGCCAGAGGGGGTGGCGGATTTGATTTCCTTTGAAGTGAAGTAGAAGGTAACATGCTACTCAACATAGTGGCCAGAGGGGGTGGCGGATTTGATTTCTTTTGAGGTGAAGTAGAAGGTAATATCCTATTCAACATAGTGGCCAGAGGGGGTGGCGGATTTGCTTTCGTATGAAGATAAGTTGACGTTAATATCCTATTCAACATAGTGGCCAGAGGGGGTGGCGGGCTTGATTTCATATGAAGATAAGTTGAAGTTAATAACCTATGTAGCATAGTGGCCAGAGGGGATGGCGGATTTGATTTCTTATGAAGATATGTTGAAGTTAATATCCTATGTAGCATAGTGGCCAGAGGGGGTGGCGGATTTGATTTCTTATGAAGTGAAGTAGAAAGTAGTGTTCTATTCAACATAGTGGCCAGAGGGGGTGGCGGATTTGATTTCTTTTGAAGTGAAGTAGAAGGTAATATCCTATTCAACATAGTGGCCAGAGGGGGTGGCGGATTTGATTTCCTTTGAAGTGACGTAGAAGGTAATATCCTATTCAACATAGTGGCCAGAGGGGGTGGCGGATTTGCTTTCTTATGAAGATAAGTTGACGTTAATATCCTATTCAACATAGTGGCCAGAGGGGGTGGCGGGTTTGATTTCGTATGTATGAAGATAATTTGAAGTTAATAACCTATGTAGCATAGTGGCCAGAGGGGGTGGCGGATTTGATTTCTTATGAAGATATGTTGAAGTTAATATCCTATGTAGCATAGTGGCCAGAGGGGGTGGCGGGTTTGATTTCTTATGAAGTGAAGTAGAAAGTAGATTCTATTCAACATAGTGGCCAGAGGGGGTGGCGGATTTGATTTCTTTTGAAGTGAAGTAGAAGGTAATATCCTATTCAACATAGTGGCCAGAGGGGGTTGCGGATTTGATTTCCTTTGAAGTGACGTAGAAGGTAATATCCTATTCAACATAGTGGCCGCGGATTTGATTTCTTATGAAGATAAAAGGAAGTTAGTATCCTCTTCAGCATAGTGGCCAGAAGGGGTGGCGGATTTGATTTCTTATGAAGTGAAGTAGAAGGTAATATCCTATTCAACATAGTGGCCAGAGGGGGTGGCGGATTTGATTTCCTTTGAAGTGAAGTAGAAGGTAATATCCTATTCAACAGAGTGGCCAGAGGGGGTGGCGGATTTGATTTCCTTTGAAGTGAAGTAGAAGGTAATACCGTATTCAACATAGTGGCCAGAGGGGGTGGCGGATTTGATTTCTTATGAAGATAAGTTGAAGTTAATATCCTATTCAACATAGTGGCCAGAGGGGGTGGCGGATTTAATTTCTTTTGAAGTGAAGTAGAAGGTAATATCCTATTCAACATAGTGGCCAGAGGAGGGTGGCGGATTTGATTTCTTAAGAAAATATGTTGAAGTTAATATCCTATGTAGCATAGTGGCCAGAGGGGGTGGCGGGTTTGATTTCTTATGAAGTGAAGTAGAAAGTAGTATTCTATTCAACATAGTGGCCAGAGGGGGTGGCGAATTTGATTTCCTTTGAAGTGAAGTAGATGGTAATATCGTATTCAACATAGTGGCCAGAGGGGGTGGCGGATTTGATTTCTTATGAAGTGAAGTAGAAGGTAATATCCTATTCAACATAGTGGCCAGAGGGGGTGGCGGATTTGATTTCCTTTGAAGTGAAGTAGAAGGTAATATCGTATTCAACATAGTGGCCAGAGGGGGTGGCGGATTTGATTTCTTATGAAGATAAGTTGAAGTTAATATCCTATTCAACATAGTGGCCAGAGGGGGTGGCGGATTTAAGTTCTTTTGAAGTGAAGTAGAAGGTAATATCCTATTCAACATAGTGGCCAGAGGAGGATGGCGGATTTGATTTCTTAAGAAGAGAAGTTGAAGTTGAGAGTGTCGCAGCTTTCATGGAGTCGCAAGTATTCAGAAGCTGCTTGTTCAAAATATGGTTTACTCAACTGTGTCTGAAGAGTCCCAACGTCACAGTCTGTCTGTTGTCTCAGTCGAAACGCACCTGCTCTCGTGTGTTTTTTAGTTTCTGGTTTTCTGGTTTTGGTTTCTGATTCGCGCATTTTAGTTTCTGATTCGCGGGATTTTGGTTTCTGATTCGCGGGAGTTTGGTTTCTGATTCGCGGGATTTTAGTTTCTGATTCGCAGTTTTTAGTTTCTGATTCTCAGTTTCTGATTCGCGGATTTTTGTTTCTGATTCGCGCATTTTAGTTTCTGATTCGCGGGATTTTTGGTTTCTGATTCGCGGGATTTTGGTTTTTGATTCGCGGATTTTAGTTTCTGATTCGCGGCTTTTAGTTTCTGATTCTTTGTTTCTGATTCGCGGTAAGTTTCTGATTCGCGGTTTGTTCCATCACATCGCCTTGCACAGCAAAAGTTGGTGTCGACGCCGACATGGACGTAGAGGAACTGGATGATGTAGCTCCAAAACCTTTGCCCTTCTTGCCTTTCCCTTTTCCTTTGCTCTTTCCTTTCAACATTCCAACCGGGTAAAATCCTCGGCTCTTACCCTTTGCTCGTTGGAGTTCACGGCTCTGCAAGAAGGTTCTTGCCTTTGTCTCGTAGGCTGCAAATGCCTCATCCAGTTCTTTGTGCTCCTCAGGTGAAAGTTCTTCCCAAAGAGCGTCCTCTGCAGACCAATAGGTACCATAGCCATCAGTTTCCATCCAGTACCCTTGGCCATCAGGGACATATCCATGCCATCCGTCATGATCATAGTGCCAATAGACCTCCTCATTGTCGCCAGAACCTTGTAGAGCTCCATCAGGAGGATCGTGTCCATATACTTCAGGGGGTAGACGATCTCCAACCCATAGAATGTCCGTGGCCTCGTCAAGGTTCTCCTCAGGAAAACTGACGAGGCCCCATTGACCTTGTTCCTCCACCCAAAAGGTGCGCTTCTTCCCATGCGGGTGACGCTGTTGATCCGCTTGTAGAAGTTCTTCTTCTTGATCGCTCAGTGCCATTTCGATGTCCCTAAAACTGAGGGAGTTCTGAACACTTGCCTGCACCGACAACCTTGAAGATGCTGACCAGTTTGCTCTTCTCAACAAGAGCCATCCCAAGATCTCATCCGGCAAGACCTGGAGTTCAGCGACCTCCAACTCATCCCAAGGCAAATCCTCACCTGATGATGAGGAGTCCTCTTCCCAGACTTTGTGTTTCTCCTTGTACCATTGCTTCCACTCCTCATCAGTCCATTCACGGTGTTCTTCATCAGGGTCAGCTTGAGGGATAGGAACATATCCTTCTCCTTGGGATCCGTCAGCTTCGGCATGAGGTTCAGCAGCAGCTCGGGTAGTAGGTGATCTTCCAGTTGGTGATCTCGTAGGGCTCGGTGGTTCGGCCTGTGGCTCAGACTGAGCGCTCATGCTCTCGGTCTTCTTCTTGTTTTTCTTCGGTGATCGCTCTCTCTGTTGTTGTTGTGCCCTCATCAGAGCACGCTGCACCTTGCGATAGGTCTCCATGACCTCATTGCTCCATTGGCTCATCGTCATTCCCAAGGGACGTCTCAGACGTATGAGAAGGTCTTCAAGACGAGCTCCTGCATCTGGTACTGCTGTTCTGCAAAGACGGTCACGTAGTACCCGAAGTAGGTATTTGGTGCCGTTCTTCTTAGCCAGGAGCCGGTGGTTGAGGTCCGCAGTGACGCCCCATGCCCGTCCTGTCAACCTGCTTGCAAGGTCAGGTCCAAGGTGTCGCCTCTTATGAGGTTGTGTCTTCTCCCATTGGAGTCGGACCTTCCGGGAGTAATCCGGCCATGTTGCCGGGTCCCCGTCCCAAGTAACCACCACCTCTTTCGCGGTGATAGTGGACATCGCCGTAGATCTCGTCAGTCTCCAAGCCGAAGATCTCCTCAGGAGAGTAGTGGGTAGAAGACAAAGTTCACCACCTGGTGGAAGGGCAAGTCCAGAACCGGGTCAAAGGCCAAGAGCACCACGCAGCACCACCAGCAGCCGAAGTAGGGCTCCAAACAGAAGTCCTCGTCCAGCAGGAGGTTGTAGAGCTCGGCCAAGGTGTAGTTCCAGGAGATGGCAGGCCGCCAGAGCTCCGCTACCAATGTCGGTAGCCCCTTGGTTCAGCTAAGTCACGGGTTTCAGGTTGGTGTTACACTTCTCGATTTGTGCTGTATCAGCACGGCCGCAACAGCGTAGTTTTCCACGCGCAAGAGGCCGGTATGGCCTGTCAGGCACCACCTCTGGCGCCACACAGAAACCTATAGCTGAAAGCTTGGCAAAAGGGTCCCCTATGGAGCCAATATGTGACACGGGGATTCAATGACAACTGAACCATGTTTCTGACCAAGATGTGCACTCTCTGATACCTGAAGCTGAAGATCTGACATGTGCAGGGTGCTGCGCAGGGTGCTGTGCAGGCTGTTGTGGGCGCTCTCCTGTGCAGGGTGCTGAAGCTACTGTGGCTGCTGCAGGGCTGTGGCGGTGTCAAGCAAAAGTGCCGTGCAGGGCGCTGCCCACCTGCAGGCTGCTTTCCCCGAGTGCGGTGGCGAGGTCTGGTATGGTGCTTTGCAGGCGGCTGTTTGGCGAGGTCTGGCAAAGGTGCTGCGCAGGGTGCTGCAGCGGCGGCAAAGTTGCTGTGCAGGTTGGGCAAAGTCGCTGGGCAGGGTGCTGTGCAGGCAGCTGTGGGTGTTGTGAAGCTGCTAGTCACAATGCGGTGGGGAAGTCTGGCAAAAAGGGCTGTGTTTGCCGAAGTCTAAGAAAAACGGTGTGCAGGGCGCTCTGCCACAACAGGCTGCTTTCCCGGCTGCTATCCAAAGCGCAGTGGCGAGGTGTGGCACGGGCGCTGCGCACGGTGCGGTGCAGGGCGAGGCTCTGTTTACAGGCGGCGGTGTGTCCGGCAAAGGTGCTGTGCAAGGGTGCTGTGCAAGGGTGCTGTGCAGTGGTGCTGTGCAAGGTCCTGGGCAAGTTCCTTTGGGTTCTGCGAAGCTACTGCTCACAGTGCGGTGGCTAAGTTTAGCATAGGTGGTGTGTAGGGTGCTGCGCTGGCGCTGTGCAGGCTGTTGTTGTGGCTGCGGCAAAAGTGGTGTGCAGGGTGCTGTGCGCGCTGCTGTTGGGAGTGCCGTGGCGAGGTCTCGCAAAGGTGCTGCGCATGGTACGGCGCAGGCTGCTCTCCAGAGTGGAGTGACGAGGGTGCTGTGCAAACCTTTTGCCTGGAAAGGATAACACGACAAGGATGGCGTTGCTGCAAACCCGATCCATCACAGATTCGCTCGGGGCAAGCAGCCGCCAGAGTGGACTGCACAGCTGGCACGTACGGCCGCGGTCCTTCAGAACAGACTGGCGGAGGAAGAAACAAAACTGCACATGGCACCTTTGGCCAAGTCCTGTGACATGCGGCCACTTCCATGTTGCTTCGGCCGCTGGCTGTTCGGAACATACCCATAACCACAAATGTTGAAAACGGATTCACCCAAATAAAAACAATCCTGGAAAATACACATGGTCTAGATGAAAAAGGTTTACCACGGTATCACTTGAAAGGGTCACCACACTTCAACCATCAGTTGAACAAAAAATCCACCACAAAAATTTATATTTTACGGGCCGTTCTAAAAATTCATTGTTGTGTGGCCGCAACGAGGGTGAACCCGTTTAGTTCAATTTTTCTGCAACATTTTTTGTTCAAACAATGCCCTCACAATGTTACTTTTTGGCTACTGGAACACGTTTTTTGCCGCGCGTACTTGGTGCCCGTGATATTGATGACCTACACTGATTGCAGGCCATGTTCTAGCATTGCGTACGCATAAGTAATTGAATATTACGCTCTGTCACATCAGCTGCGGGCTTTAGGTGCCAAAGCGCGTTAACGTCACGCATGTGCAGCTGCACATCGGCGCAGTCGACTATAAACGCTTGGGATGCATATTCAGGACAGGCGGGTGTGGCAGGACACCTCCGATACAGTTTGGTTCTGCCGCGCACGTTTTTGCGATCAAAAAAGTGGTGTCGCAATCCGACTTGCATAGTTGCCACGATTTGTGCCAGTTCAACCTGACTTTCCGCAATACGCTCCCCGTCATGATTGAAGCGCCGGCGCCCTCCGTTGTTGATTGGAGAAATCCTTGGAACGCCGAAAAGCAGCTGGGCAAACATTCCGTTTGTTTTTGTTTTTTTTCCCTCCCGCCGGTAACGAACTGTCACATGTTCTGCGCCGTTCACAACCGTTGCGACTTGAATCATGGTTCAAAATGTAGTAACGTTGTTACATGTTAACCACGTGTTACACGAGTTTCTACATCGCAAACTCTTCGAAAAATTGTCGCCAAACAGTTTTATTATGACCCAAAAGCGTGAGGGAGCGACATGATCTGCTGGGCCGCGGGGTGGGGCAACCTGTCCCAGGTTTAAAAGCCCTGAATCTAGCCAGGGAAGTATGAACACTTTTGGAATTCATCAAGGCCAAGAGATACAGTTTACTTGTGCGCAAATATGCTGTACCATACATTTGTAAAACTGTCCTCCGTCAGCCAACATTCGGACAGCAAGTGGGAACCCTCTGTGAAATGACCTCTCCGTGATTACTATGACATGTTTCTCTGCAGACGCCACGTGCGCAAACACACGCAGTGCGACATCGTGTAACAACGCAATAGTCCTCCAAAAAATGTTGCTCCAATCTATATTTATCTTCGAAGTGCGACTCCAATATCAATATCAAATATTTTTTGAACTCACCCGCCTTCTGGTTGCGGCTACCGTTTCCCCCATTCTGTTTCCATGTTGTGTTTCTCCGTTGTGGCCCTTGCGGTTCTGTCCGCTTCCCCACCCCAAAGAGGGCGATCAATCTCTATGAAATTGTTTTTCCGATTGGGGATGCCCCCAACCCGTCCTACCACGCCCCTCCCCCAGTCGAAGACAGCATTTTATAGAGACGTTTCCAGGCAACGTAGCAAGTTGATCTCCCCGGTTGGGCCCAAACAACGGCAGAGCTAAGCAAAATAAAAGTTGCAAGGCGCATACATGTGTTCAATTATCACCGTGCATCCATGTGCATCCTTCAAACTGCCACCTGCGGAACACCAGGAAAGTAAAACCTCTATAAAATGTTTGTTCCACACAACCAAACATATGTTCCTAAAACATCTTAAAAGTCAAGGTTGGCCTCACCTTCCTTCTATAAAACGCGCCTTCCTTTCGCAGCATGGTCAAAAAATAAGGGTACATGGCCATGGTCACCTCCGAGTCATTGGACACATTTCCACCAAGTGGCAAAACAATGCCATGGCAAAGGATTTGTTGAACAACCTTCCGCACATGAACGCGCCACCCTTTTACAATATTTTTTTCAAGCTGATGGTAGGCAACAAGATCTGTCATTTGAAACCATGGACCCCATGTGGAGCCTGGATGAAATGAAACTAGCTGTGACCGAACTGAAAAAAAGAAGAAAGCAAATGACGATATTGGTTTGGTACGCAAATTTTTTACATCATGCACCGGAAAAAAATTTATGCGCATGGCCAGAGCTCGTCAACCATGTTTTTTTTCCACCGGGAACCGGCATATAGTTGGCACATTTTTTTCCATATGCTTGCCGAAAAAAATATAAGCAGCGTTGGCAACAGGTTTCTGGCCCGTCTTGAATTCCCGATTATTGTACAAAAGGTTTGCATTTTTAGTTCTGCATCGTATCGAGCGTACTCTGGAACTGCCTCAGTTTGAGGACCAGCTTGGGTTTTGCCTTGGCAGACGTATGGAAGAGCACTTGTTGAGCGCCTGTTTGGTGTTTGATACAAAATTTTTGAAAATACTGTATACTTTTATGTGGAGTGTAAGTTTGGACCTACCGAAAGTCTTTGACAGGATGCGTTGGCCAGTGCTTTGGGTTGCATTGCGTAGCCAAGGCGTTCCTGATCACCTGGTGTGGTTATTGGAGAAATTGCATTCGAACCAATGCGGGCAAGTATTTAGACGATCGGGTGGGAATGACTTGTTTAATATCAATGCAGGCGTACATCAAGGTTGCGTTCTGAGCCCACGTCTTTTCTGTGCTGTACTTCAAGAGGCTATGCGGCAATGGAAGCGAAGAGTGGAACAAAAGGAATCGATTTGAGGGACGGCATGCCGCAGCTGTTGGTTTTGACATGTGCTGATGACATACTTCTGTTTGCGAAAACCTCGGGAATTTTGATTTAACTGTTGGACACGTTGGTTGACACATTGGAGGGTGTTGGGTTGCCATTAAATGTATCCAAAACTATCATTTTAACTACGGAAACGCAACTGCCACCATTTTTAACACCCAATCGAAATGGACAGGTCGGTTAAAGTTTTGACCTCTGCACCATCGCACAAATGGTTTGGATGCAAGTTAACGTTTGTGGGATCCAAGTGCACAAACATCAACACTGAGTACTACATTCAAGCTGCAAACAGGATTTTTCATGCCAATCGAATAATTTTACGTGACAAAAATGTTTCAATCCATCGAATGTTTCGTTATTCCCACGCAATTTTGACTCCAGTCGCTTGTTTTGGAACCGGGCCGACGGGATCCATAGTGAGAACCTACAACGACTTGATATCAATTTCCGAAACTCTTGCAAAAATGTTGTTGGACCACCACCAGGTATAAGTTGGGTGCTCTGTGGCACATTATCGTACACGCTTGGCATGAACATGTTGCGCATTTTGTTCGCGAAGCACGGATGTGTACCTGGGCTACGATGTGTGTGCGCCAACTTTGGGTATTTGCAAGCTATGTTGCCAACCTTGCTGCTCGTAGATGGGCCGAACGCTTATTGAACTGGAATCCTTTTGGCCGCGTTCGACCTGGAAGTCCTCAAAATTTTTCGGGTTCAAAAATCGTTGCATTTTTTCGCTATAGCTCAATGGGACGTTGGGAGGATGAAGCGAAAAATGTACAATTTTGGATGGAATGTCTGCACGATTTTGTGCAATTTGTTTAGCTCCAGTAGGCACTACAAAAGCGCCGGGGTAATGATAAATAATGCCATCCTGTTTCCCCGGCCTGTGCCTTAAATAGCCCCGCCGCATGGCGCACAAGCATGCAATGCAATGGAGGGTTTTTTTTAGACGGCCAAGCAAACGCTCTATAAATGAGTCTCGGAACAACATTTTTACGCGTACATGTACGTAAAGTATACCTGGATCTTCACTTAGCATGTTTTTCTGTTCATAGCAGATTTCGCTTGGATTTACGTTTTTTCTGATTTTTTAAGCTCACTTGACCTAGAAAACGCGCATTTGTTTTTTGACGGACGAGTATTTACATTTTTTTCCCGGGTATTTACACTTATTTCCCGGGAAAATACGATAATTTTGGTTTCAAAATGCACAAGGTGCAAAAATGGCAAAAGTGGCGCAATTACGCTCAGGTGGCGAAAAAAAACTCAGAAAACAGAAAACTCTCAAATGAGCATCTACTTCTATTTTTCCGAGGATACAGGTATGCATTTTATAGAAGAACAACTAATGGGTATGCCAAGGCTATGTTCGGCAGTCCCCACCCACGAGGTGGCGCAGTGGAACCAAACGTGATCTCCAGACTGCGTAAGATGTACGGCACATGTATGGAGATATGATTCTAAAAAATTACGGGCGAAGTGGGGCGGGGGCGACAGTTTCCGCCATGTTTTTGATACTACATTTTTTGCATTTGTTGCAATACCCAACATGCCTAAGCAGGCGCTGGACATCAAACCTGGAAAAGAATCAAAAAGATACTGTCATATACTGTCACTTTCACTATGCCTGAAGTTGACAATTTCAATCACAAAATGTTGTTGCGTGAGGCAAAACACCAGCAACGAAGATCCGGGATAAATCACCAACGGGCAGGCATATCTGGAGATGCAATGGGGCAGGGAACCAAATTTGGTACTAGACAGTCGCGTATGGAAAACATTTCAAAATTTATTTTGTCAATGTAAAGCGGCCGGAACCCCCAAAAAAAAAACATCAAAACGATATAGAAACAATGCAATTTCAAAAAAAAAATCATGCCAGAATGTTGGTGCGAAAAAACCTTGGATAACTTGCACAAAATGAAGGCGCCATATTCAAAAAAAACACGTTTAGAAAATGCAGGGTCTGCAACTGTTCACTTTGTTTTTGTTCACGGAATTGTTCCATCACAAACGTTTGTTTTTTGGTTTGCGCATTGATTCTCCGATCCGTTCTGGCTATTGTGAAGGCGTTTTGGGTGCGGCGGAATGACTTAATAACCTGGATTCGCCTGCTATCGGACATGGGGTTCTTTGACATGCTGTTGGTGCTCAGGTTTAGACTTGACACAACTTGAATTACTTCCAAAACAATCCTGCCGCTACGTGTTTTGTGTCCGGAAACCGCCTCCAGCACGCTCTGGATGCTAGGTTTTTTAAATTACCCAAGCACCTTCCAACAAATTCTTCATTGTGCTTTCATATGTGTTTGACACAAGTGTCAACACGTTCGTCATTGTACGTTTTTGCTCCTGGTTTCTGAACCACTTCACATACGCTCTTGATGCTACGTCCCTTACTTGTTGAAACAACGCCCAACACTACACCACCTTTCACTCTTTGATGCAGTTTCCAAACAGTTTTTGGTACCGCGCTCTTTTATGTCCACAAAAAAATCCAACACGCTCTTGGTGCTATCTCGTTTCGTCCTCCAGCAACTTCCCATGTGCCCCTCATTGGAAGGGATTAATGAACATGTGCCATTCCCAACAACCTCTTCAGTGGAACCATCCGTTCGGCGTCCGAGGAAAGCAAAACATTGGAAGTGTTGTTGGCACCAAATTTGCAATTCAGGCCCGGCGTCCCCAGGCGGAAGATAAAAATTTACGTTTCGCTATAGTGAAATTTCCAGACGCAATATCCACATGCCACCGAAGTTCCACGCCTTTTGGGCACATACTTATTGCAATCCGGGGCGTTATAACCATTCGCTTCAGTTTCGCACTCGGGCAAAGTCGGACTCAAAAGCACTGCGGTTCGTTAAAGCCGTGCTAGTTTTGGCAAAAAGGTCACTGCAGCAATCTCATTTGCGGGGCCGTAAACACATTAGCTTTTTGGACTCCAAGAAGTGGTCCTACCCAGTAATTAATTGGTTAGGGTTTGTAGATCTAGGGATTTGTGAACCTGAAACCCAACAGTTTGGACGTCACTTATTTTGTGACTTTGTCCAAGAAACGTTTGAAGTCATGTAGGTTTTGATTTACCTCCGGAATTGGTTAGACCTGAAATCGAGTTTCCTTTGCCGATTTCACTCTCATGGAGTGTGAGTCAAACAAGAGATAAGTCAAATATAGCCACATGAACTGGCAGATTTTTATGTGCTTGTTGTCGCGTGCAAAAGGGGGCTTGAAGCGTGCAGTGTTGCAGGTGTTGGTTCTTGAGATCATACTTTGGGTTTTCGGCTCTCGCATATCGGGATCAGTTGGAGGCGTTTTGTTCGACCCTGCAGGTCAATGTCTGCGTTTCTCTGACTCTGGTGAAGAAGTACCACCGCACATAATGTGCGATTTGTTTGCCAGGTCAAAGAATCCCATCCACGAACTTGAAGTTCTCCCAGTGTTTGTCGCTGCACTCCTGTGGGGCGAGGCAAACGCCTGCTCACAGGTGGTGTACTACATTGACAATGAGTCTTCCAGGATGGCCTACATCCGTGGCGATGGTGAGACTACTCGCTCCAGTGCTCTCATCCAATCGTTTGTTGAGACCGAAGCGAAGCTGCAGCATAGAGTGTGGTTTGGAAGAGTGCCAAGCTGTAGCAATCCTGCTGATGGACCATGCCGCCTCAGCTTCTCAGAAGTCATGGAACTCGGTGCGACCCGAACAAAAATAAATTGGGAGGAGGTTTCCCCACACCTTGGAAGCGGGGCGGAGACCGGAAGGTGTTGAAACTTCCCCGGTGGTAAAAAGGATTGCTGAGCTTTGGCGAGGATTTTTCATTTCGTCTCCCGAATGCATTCCCACATTTCATTTGTTTTTGCGGAGAACGGTTGTGGGGTGTAAAATAAGTAGCGAGTTTCTCTTGAGAAACTTCCTCTTATTTGCACACGCAACAATCTGAGAGCGAAAAGCAATTGTTTGAGTTTTGTGTGTTGTGATGTTTTGCAACAACTTTTTGTTTTTTTTTGCGCGGGCGCACGTGTCAGTTTCCAAACTAAAACGTTTTCGTGAATCGACAGATTTTATGTTTCGTTTGAAACATTTTCCATCTCAAGGGTTGGGTGGGAGGGTTTTTCACCCTTGCTCCTTGTTTCCTCGCAAAACCTTTTCCCACCCTCGACAATTTTTCTGGCCTTTTACTATATAAAGGCCACACCCTTCGGCCCTGGAGACCGGAAGGTGTTTAACGCATGCGCGGTTGTGGAGTGTAAAATAAGTCTGTAAGTTGCGATCAAGCCCAGCTGAGTATGAACACCGCTTGAGACGCGAGGCCTTCAAGTTGGTCAACAGGGGTGAGTCAACGCTGGGCGAAGCACTCATCAAAGTGACGAAAGATCCAGATCTCAAGGAAGCGTACTTCACGACCCCACTTGCATTGACAGCTTCGGAGTCGCCCACAAAGTTTCAGAAGACATCCCAGGAAGGGAACTACGACTGGAGCCCAAGACCCGAAGGAAAGGGGAAAGGCAAGTTCCAGCAGAACAAAGGCTATGGAAAGGGCTTCAAAAGCAGTGGCTCCAAGGGCAAGCACGGAGACTTGAACTTGGTCGCCCAGACGCCTGATGGGCGTGACATTTGCTTCGCCTTCAACTCACAAGGATGCAATGGCAAGTGCGGCCGCGTTCATGTTTGCCGTGTGAAGGGATGCTATGCTGACCAAGCTGCCCGGGAGCATAGCAAACTCCAAGGCGGCAAAAAGGAGTGACATGAGAGACCGCACCACCACCCGCATCAGCTCAGGGTGTTGTATCTTTTCTGTGCCCGTCAAAGAAGGGCTGATATCAAACATTTTCCTGCATTTGTTTGGCAGCTGAAACAGTTTTGAGTTTTACATGCGTGAGGTTGACATTGAAAGGAATGAAGCAGATGACCTTTTGCAACAACAGCTGCGGGAGGAAATTTGGGATGAACTACGTCAAGGAAAGTATGATGTGGTGGTTGTGACACCGCCTTGCAATTCATTTTCACGTGCAATGTGCAACACACATGCAACGCCGGGGCCAGTGCCTGTGCGCAACGTGTACTATCCATGGGGCTTTCCATGGCTTACAGGAAACAACAAGCAATTGGTTACTGACCATAACTTTCTCCTGACTCAATGTTTCACTACAATGGATGTTTGCATGGAGATGGGGTGTGATTTCCTTTTTGAAGACCCGGAAGATCTTGGGGTGACATCGACTGGAGAACACCCTGCAAGTGTCTGGCAACTTGAGCAGATGTGGAAGTTGGTCGACATTCACCAGGCCACAACGTTTGCAATTTACCAATGCCATTTTGGCGCACAGTCACCCAAACCAACACGGTTTGTGACATCCATCCAACTTGCAAAATCCTTTCCTTGCCAAGGTTGGCCACAGTTTGATGAACTTCGCAACTATTTGGGCCAATTGCCACAGTCTTGCTCACATAAGTTCCTTACCAGAAAATTAATTGGCAAGGAAAAGGGGAAGTGGAAGACGGCTGACTCAGCAGCCTACCCACCGCCACTATGTAAATGGTTTGCACAACTCATCGTCTCACGAGTGGGGGGAGAAGCTTTTGAGTTGTGTCACCAGATTACAGCAGAAGAGCAAGCATCTGAAATCGGCCAACAAACCATAGCAGACAAGGAGCCACGCGCTGAGGGGACAGAGCCCCCACAGGCAACCAACGACAGTCGCAGGCAAGCAGGTTGGCACAGATCCAGAAAGTTTTCAGCAGTGGCATCGAGGCCAAAAGGTTTCGCTGGAGTGGGCTGGAAATACGAGGGAGCTTGTTGACGGATTTGGTCTCTGCCCTCCGACACTTTGGGAACCAACTTGCCGAGGTGCCCATTTGGGTGCTGAAGCACGAAAGCTGTGCACAACCATTTTTTGAGATGTTGCCTTCTTTCATCGAGCAAAAGTTTGAAGACCCCCGCAGGGGAGGCGATCAGACTGGGCCTTGGCCATATTGCGGCTTCACCGTTTACAAGGGAGGAGCTGGATGCGTTGAGACAGCAATGGGCGTCCTTTCTACCTTCAAACCGGATGGCTTTGACGGTGCCTGATAGACAGTCTTTTCTCTTGGGAATGATTGGGCAATGCCTGGAAGTGCTTGGGGACCCGGACTTTGCAATCTACATGGAAGGGGAAGATTCTTGAGAGGTGTTCCCGTGGGTTATTACATTATGACGACCCCCTTCCGAGGGTCCCAGCGGTGTTCCCGAAGAAAGAGAAGTCACGTCCCTTGGACGATTCTGAGTTCAGCAGCATGGCAAACAATTACAAGTCGGTGCAGGCAATGGCAGATGACTTGGAGAAGAAGTTCAGAGAGGAGGAACAGTTGTGCAGAATGTTACCCGCCACGTTGGGCAACTTAAAGGCGGACTTCCCTGGAAGGACACCACTTGTGGCCGCGATGGGGGCTATTCGCAAGCCCAATGCAGACGTGAGGCCACTGCACGATGGCACCCACTTTGTGCAACTGAACAACGAGATAGTTTTCCAGGATCAACTTCAGTATCCGGGCCCAGAAGACGCTGCCTACATGGTGCGGTATGTGCAGGAGGAACAAGAAGCCATGTTTGCACTCTCGCAGATATATCATCAGCTCATAGGCTGGTCAAGATCAGGAAGCATGATTGGCCCCTTGTGGGCTGCAAGGCTCGATCAGATGAGGATGTGGATGATCTTCATTTGACGTGCATGGGAGTCCGGAATTTCTTTAACCTTTGGATGGTCCTTTTGATTTAAGAACTACTTGGCACCCCCTTTTGCTATGGGAAGTTTTCTGGAGGGTTGAAGGTTTAGTTTGTGGGCTATCTGCTGGATTACCAAGAATGTTTGATCGGTATCACCACCAAGCGACGTGGCGAGTGGTTGGTTGCTTTTATGGAAGAGATGCAGCTCTCAAAAGGAGTCGTCTTGATGAGGCGATTCAACGAATTCGTTGGGAGGGTAGGCTTTGTTTCACGCGTTTTGGTGTGGCTCAAACCGTTTATGGCCCCTTTGTACTCATGGGCAGCAGCATTGGATCGCAGTTCTGTGGCAACACCACCACGTCTGGTTTCTCTTGTGCTAAAGTTTCTAAAGGACCAGCTGCAGGACTGTACGTACATGCACACTTGCAGGAGACCGAGAACCACAGCTGGAGAGATTTTCAGAACAGACGCGGAGTGCGAGACTGGTCGTGTGTGGAGGAATCCATTTGGAGACGGGGGCATGGTTTTCTTTGGAGGTGCTTCCACACCAAGCACCATTTCTCTTCAAGGACAACGGAGACTCCCAGTGGGCTACTGGCTGTGCTGGTGGCTGTGCATTTGTTTGGTTGTGGACCGAAACATCCAGGTTGGTGCCATGCCGCTGAAGATCGCTGCTGTGACAGACAACCTGGCTGACGAGCATCTGATCCGCAGGGGTCTGACAACAAAGTGGCCGCTTTGCCTGGATTTCATGCAGTTGACTCAGACGTTAATGAAAGCTGGAGTCTTAATTCAATTGGCGTGGCGACCAAGGGATGAGAATGCCCTGGCTGATGCTTTGACAAACGGCGATTATTCGGAGGTGTCACTGGCCAAACGAATTTCGTGCAATTGGGATGATTTTGATTTCACTTTGATTTGGACGCTTTGGGAGGAACGCGAGACCTACTGGGATCGAGAAGCCTTCAAGGCCAACTCGAAGCTCGTGCAACTTGGCAATTTTGAAAAGTCAAATTGGTAGGTTCAAAGGATGTGGAGGAAGGTTGTGAATGGATCAGTCAGCTTCAGTTTCAGTGTCAGAGATGCAAGGGCTCGCTTCGTAGGAGAAGAATTTCTCGCCTAGCTTGGACGGAAGAGCTCCTGGTCAGAATTTTGGATGCCAACAACAGTTGGCCGGTATGACAATCAAGCATCAGACCGAACCAATGCAGAGAAAAGGGTGAGCACAACCTTCCGTTAACTGACAGCCGTCATGTCCACCATCAATTTTCACTTCAGAGATTTTCAAGGGTTGTTCATTTGAGTTTGTCATTTGGGTTTGGTTTGATGTTTAAGTTTGAGATGTTTGTGGTTTCGCGTAGGTATTCTAGTCTTTGGTTTCCCGGGCTCCGCCTGGCCGGCCCCGTCGCGTTCTGTTTTTTGGCGCTTGTGTTGGCGAACAGGGTCCTTAGGTTTACCTAGGTGACTGTTTGCGGCACATGTCGCCTGGGTTGGTGGTGGGGTTCGTTGTTTGGCTCTCCTGGGGCTTTGGCCCGGTCTTCCTCCACTGCGGTTCTGCTGTGTCCCTGTCCTGTTGTCGTCTTGTGGTTGTTGCTGGTGTGTTGGGTGTCTTCGCGCTTTGCCCCTGCGTTCTTCCCGCTTCTTGTCGGTTTCCGCCCCTGGTTCTCGTTTTTTTGCTTTTTGGCTTCACTTCGTTTGGCGTCAGTTTTGGCGCGCGGAAGTTTCTGTTTGGCAGTTATTTTCTGCTGGAGTCTCTGCACATGTTTTTCAGTTTGTTGACAAGATGTTCAAATTTATTTGATGGCAGTTTTCAACTCTGGCACAATTTCATTCCATCGATGTCGTTCGCTGTTTGCCTTGTGAGACTTGAGTACGGCCTTTGCAAGAATTCCAAGTGAGTTGTTCGGGACCTATCGGCTTTAGCCTCCGAATTTTGATACCCACCCATTGGCATTTCCCACCCCTTTCTTCGGGACGAATCAAGGTGCTTTGATATGGCATACACAGATCAAGAGCTGGCAAAGATAATTGCATTCATCTCAATGCTTCTTTCATATGTGGAGTTCGAATGGGCTTCTTCAGCTGACAGAATTGGCGATGTGGAGAACATCGCACGCTGTTTAAGGCGATGCTGGAACATGTGGGACAATCTCCGTCCTTACGATCTACTACATTTATACGGCAGTGCTGCGCTCAGGGACTTTTGACGATGGAGACCCAATACTTTCCTGACTTGAATGCTCATCAAACTCCGGTCCATTTGGCATTACCTCTGCACTGCTTACCTCTTTCTCGGGTGAGTATCCCTACGTGGAACCAACACCATCATCTGATAGAACCGTGTTTTCAATCACTGGTGACTCGGAAGAAGTAGATTGCAGCGAATTACTCAGAAGAAATCCACCCGGATTTCATTGCGACCTGCGAAGACGCAATTTTGTTAGTGGAGACAGTAGCAGACTTATGCGTTACATCGCTGCGCAACGGGGAGGAATTTCTCGCCTAGCTTGGACGGAAGAGATTCTGGTCAGAATTTTGCATCGGACCGAACCAATGGAGAGAAAAGGGTGAGCACAACCTTCCGTTAACTGACAGCCGTCATGTCCACCATCAATTTTCACTTCAGAGATTTTCAAGGGTTGTTCATTTGAGTTTGTCATTTGGGTTTGGTTTGATGTTTAAGTTTGAGATGTTTGTGGTTCCGCGTAGGTATTTTAGTCTTTGGTTTCCCGGGCTCCGCCTGGCCGGCCCCTTCGCGTTTCGCGTTCTGTTTTTTTGGCGCTTGTGTTGGCGAACAGCCACGACCATGCATGTTGTACCTCATGTTTTTGCTTGGAGTTTATGACCTAGCACTCTCACAACGTGTTGGCTCATTTTTTTCCGTCCAACACCAGATGGCTCTCGCCAAGTCGTTTATCAAGCCGGAAAGACAATTGCATTGTGCAAATTCACCGAATTAATGCAGTGGCAACATTAGTCATAATGACAATGTGAGACAAAAGAGAACTGAATTGGATCCTTTGGTCTTGTTGTTGTTTAATTTTATGGGCCTGCCAACATGACACACACGTTGTCAACTGCATGCGCCGAGATGATAACAAGCTATCACTTCTCGCCTCAACAGATCTGTTTCACCCTATAACTGGAACCTGTCACGTCACGGTTTTGTGGCCTTGTGGTTGTTTTCTTTTGTGGGGGTTGTTTTTTGTTGTTTTTGCTTTTTGGTTCTTTGTGTTTCGGTTCTTTTTCTTGGGAACGTGACAAGGGAATAGGACTATGTATCGGTCCTCTACCAGTTGACTTTTGCGGCCCTACAGCTTGGCCCCTGCGTGAATTAATTAATTAATCTCACATGCAACATGCTTGGAAACATGTTGAACGACCTGGCGGAAGCCATACGGCGTTGGACGGAAAAAAAAGAACTGAATTGGATCGATACATAATCCATTGAGCTGTCACCGTGCAAGACAAAAAGCAAACACCAAAGACCCAAAAACAAACAAAACAGACAAAAACACCAAAAAGCAAACAACACAAACCAGAAACAAAAACAAAAACCAGCACGGCCGGTGGTCAGCTGATCAGTTCATGGACAATTAGAAAGTGCAAGAAGAGATGATAACATTGTATCACCTCAGGGATTGGTATGGCAATGAAGAACAAAAGCGAAACAACAAACCACAAAGTGCCACACAAAAATCTGTGAGCCAGGAAGCAACAGATGCACAATGCGGAAACCAAGGCTCCCCCCAGCCAGGAGCCTCAAGATCACAGCCGCACGGGCAACATGCTCACCGGTTCATAGATACGATTTTTTTTCCCTCTAGTCTGGCCGATGACGCTCTGAGGCTCGGTCCTTACATGAGAAGAAGCAGGTTAAAATAACATCTACATGGACACCTGTGTGGTCATGTAGGTTGGCAAATCAAAAGCACAAACAAAAAACCACAAACACAAACCGCAAAGGGCGAAACGCAGATCCCCCAGCCAGATATGCGCTTCGCCATCCAGAAGAGAAACAAAGCAAAAAGCGAACGGGGCAGGGCCCAACAAAAACAACCACAACCAAGATTTTCCAAGGAGTGGCACTCACAAAAAGATGCACTAAACGAATCAGTTGCTGCCCAGAAAGTGAAACACTTCAGAATTGTTGTTGCTGACAGACAACAAGGGAAAGTATTAGCTGTACACCATTGCATTCCAGCCTCTCAAAGTCCTCTCACAAGTTCTTGCTCAGGTGTTTGGTTCAAGACGAAATCCGCTTGCCGTGAACCGAACAGTGGGTTTTAAGAGCAAGAGCAAATTGTTAGCAGCTAACTTGCAATTGTACCGCCCCCCTTACGGGGAGCAGCTCCGTGGCAGTGGCTAGGACGGTCACATGCAAGGTAGGTGATCAGCCTAAATCCGTCACTCACCAAGTTCATCACTGGGCAGACATGAATACCGTACCAGGTTGAAGGCGAGAAAAATCCTGTCGCAACATGCAGAGTCAGCAAAACATGTTGGAAAATATCCTGCAGAACTGTTCAGGTGCTTTCCGAGCGTCTTCATCTCAGTACCATACCTGCATTTTTTCCCTCTGCTATGGCCGATCACGCTCTAAGGCTCGGTTCTTACATG
Source organism: Cladocopium goreaui (assembly GCA_947184155.2). NCBI lineage: Eukaryota > Dinophyceae > Suessiales > Symbiodiniaceae > Cladocopium > Cladocopium goreaui. The sequence continues at coordinate 213,409 of CAMXCT020002802.1, forward strand.
AGAAGAAGCTGTGATCAAGAAAACTTCAACATGGATACAGGTGGTCGCATGAAACATGGCAAATCAAAACAACCAAACCACAAACTAAAAGAACAACAGGACGCAGATCCCCGAGCCAGATTTGCGTCTCACCATCCAAAGGACAGCAAAGCAAACAGTGAAAGGGACAAGAGTCCAACAGAAACAACCACAAAAGAGATTTGCCAAGGACACAGTGGTAAAAACCCACAGTGTCGCAACTGACTCAAAAACATGCAGCAAACGAATTAGTAGCCACCCAAGTGTAAGACACGCGATCTACATTGTTGCCAAGAAGACAAAAAAGATCGCATTTGCGAAACACTATCGCCTAACCCCTCTCACAAGTACAACCATACCTGCAGTGCATTGCATCGTCGCAGTCAGGGGGTTCAGCAAGAAATCCAGAATAAGCTCCACTCACCCACCGAGTGGGTCAGCTGGATACCACCGACTCCGAAAAAAGGACATCCGATCCATGTGCGCAGGCTTTGCTGCTCACGCCCCAACCTGTCCCACAGAGTGCCACTGTCGCACCAGTGACTCGCTGCAGTGCATCCTGGTCCATGGCTCCGGCCGGATAGATTCTACTGTACAATGGAGGTCTTTCAGTGAGGCCCTGGAATTCAAGCCTCTTTCTGGACCCCGGTTTGGGGTTCCAAACCTTGACTGAAAATACATGTCCAATGCACAACGGAACCCCCAATCCCAAGTCCTCAGCCTTCGACTTCGCTTTCGCAGCTGCTTTGGGCGGCATGGGCGACCACTTCCACAAGACAAAACTTGCGCAGGCAGTAGCAAACTCTAAGGTCTAAGGCTTGAACACAAGTTGCCGCTAGGTATGACACAACAACAAAGGGCAGCAGTCATTGAAACCCTCAACACCAACAACAAAATGCGCACAGGCGGTCTGCTGCTGTGGCATTTCTCAGCTGCTGGCTTCTCCAGGCACCCATGCTCTAGTACGACCTACAATGTGAAACAAAGTCAAAGCGTCAATAAACTCTCTTGATGTCATAATGTCAGCCATTGAAACTCAAGACTCAGCGCTCCATTCCAACATGGTTCCATCATCCCTGCATCATACCTTAAGCATTGAAGATCTTCTGATTGTTTCGTGTTTGCTTAGAAGCCTACGCTTCACCAAGGCCGGGCCATGCTCAAATCCAGAAGCGGCAGTTCTAGGAAATTGCCAAGAAACAGGAGCTTGTCAGTATTTAAAAATCAGGTAGCCTGACCTTTCTCACGTTCTCTGGCAGAACATCGCCTCTAAAAAATCAAGTGGCAAAGATCTCTCGTCAGCACTCACACTCTAAAGGGATCAAATAGCAGCACCTTCCATGGTAACAGCCATGTTCCACACAGAAAAACGGGCGCATAAAAACTGCAAAAGTTTAGGTACGCTGGCTGACGTATCGGATATTTCGGAGAAGTATCAGTCAACACAAAACCCAATGCAAAAGGACAACATCAAAGGGCAAAAGCACCAGCTGACACTTTAGCAAAATCAGAAGCTGCATTGACTGGAGTCAAAACTGTTTGAAGGGACCTGCCGAAACCTTGCTGACACATGGAGCAAAGACTGGACTCAAAACTGTGCGGATCTTGCCCAAAATAGCCCTTGGAAGCGCACCTCCAGGCAATGTCGAAGCTCACAGCTGAATCGCAAAGTCTCAGCCTGCCAGGTCGATCAAATGAAACCACAGTCAGCCACAACATGGTCAATACAGAAAGAAATGCCAAAGGAAAACATCAAACCAGCTGACACGTTGGCAAAATCAGAAGCTGCATTGACTGGATTCGAAACTGTTTGAAATGACCTGTCGAACCATCAGCAGCAAACTGGTGAACTTGCAACAAATCACGAAACAAACATCAGGGAAAAGGCAGACAACAGGAAATGTGTTTTGACCACCTGCGACAAAACATGAAATGTCACCTTTTTCAACACATTAGCAAGAAGGTCGGGCGTCAGCCTATGCAAAACAAATTAAGAATCAATTGGAACCGCTTAGCACTACCACCACCCTGTTTCCAGGGTTGGCAAGCCAATCGTGATTCTCCAAATAATCTAAATTCTTCGTTGAATAATTGACTGTTGCAACCACTGGCACGCCAAACAAATCGCGATGGTATGCGCATGTGCCACCTGCAGTTGAACCGAATTCAACTAAGGCATCATACTTGCCCTGAAGCTTTTCCTGGTGGCTGACAAGGAAATTCAAATCTCTCACATCATCAAGGACCAATCCATCATGTACGGCCCGCTGAAAGTGCCTCATGGTCTCTGGGAAAAACTCCAAAGTTCCTATCTTCAGTTCCAAAGGTCGCTTGAACAGGCTCTTGGCCCATTCAGTTTTCCCTGCTCGGGAAGGCCCGAGCACAACCAAGATAGGGTAGCGCAAGGCATCAGCTTGAAAAAGCTTGAGCCAAGCCTCAGCATCTGGCACTTTCGGAAACGGCCGGAAGAGGCTGGGGTTGGACCGAATCCTTTGAACTCGCTCTGCCATGGCCAAAGTCAAAGCTGCACTATCCTCATGGTCCTTGCGAGCATCTAAATTTCGTTTGCGTGAGAGCACACCATCTCTTGTCAAATAAAGCAATTTCTCATAAGTGGCTGAGCTGATTTTACGTTGCTTCCACAACGTCTCCGGCCACTTGCCCAGGACTTGGTAGGTCTTCTCACACCGAACCCAGCAATGCAAATAATTGCCCTCTGTGAACGGCAACCCATCCTTGCCAAAGAGTGTGCCGATTTTGTCTGCGAAGACGTAAAACATCCCCCGGTCAATGGACCGTTGCAACTGTCGCCCAGACAGCCCTTCACCACAGAGATCTGTGGAGCTCGCATTTGGTCTGGCAGCAGCAAAGGAAAACACATCAACCACACGGCTGTCTAAGGCTTTGTGGAATTGCACCATGAGGTGGACGTGTGGCTTGCCTGATGAACATGCCTCCATGGAAGCACACCACTTCTCTACTCCCCAATGAGCAACATGATCACGAACAAAAGTCAAGAAAGCTGGCCATTGATCCTGCTGCACGCCATGGTACGTCAACAGCACTGCAACGGAACGAATCCGATACCCTTGGCGGCCTGTCTCCTTCTTGCCTACCAAAGACATAGCGGAAGCTTGGGCTGGTCGGCCACCAGGGTCCTTCCTCCCTTTCACCGTTTGCCATTCCTCCCGCGCTCGTTGCAACTGCTGAGCGTGTTCCACACAGCCTCCTTTGTCAGGGTGCACCTTCTTGATGATGCACCGGAAAGCTTTCTCCACCAAAGGATCAGGGCTCTCCCGCGTGACCTTCACGCAGACTCCATATTGGTGGGCCAACGCCAACAACAAGGAAACTAAGGCGCGTTTCGCCACCTGCACAGCGGAAGCTACCATCTTGAACCAAAACCACTGCCTCACAGGACATCAGCGGAGGAAGTTTTACTGCAAAGCAACGCGTTAGTTCTGATTGGAAACAATGTGCGGAGTAGGTTTGGAGTAAACCCTTGCGGAGGAGTAATAGCCAAATCAGGTGGCATTTGCAATGGAAAATACGCGGAGGAGGTTTCGCCCGAACTAAAAATACAATGTTATTTCTGTCGGGAAAGAACCTCCTCCGCAAGCTACTAAGAATGAATTGGGAAGTAAGGCGCTAAGAGTCTACGGGGGTGAAGGGGCAGGTCCTGACACTACGGAGTCGCGAACCGGTACATGTCCCTGTCGACACCCGTACACTTCATCACCCCGCCTGCACCGTCTTGGAGATGCATTGGGTCGGCGCGTGTGTACCTGGAAGCAAGTGGCTATAGGATGACACGCAACTACGACTACAACACCTTCGAAGTGTCACGACTGACTCTGACATAATGCTGTCAAAGCAACCAAGCTAATCACATGGCCGTGCTATAAATGCGGTTTGTAGAAAACGAGGAGCTGCCATGGTCAAAAGCAAATGCGCGTCATGTGTTGCACTAAGCTGACAGATGACTGCCGACTCCTGAGGTCAAAGTTTCTGAGGCAGAAGCGGCTGATCAGCTACACAGAGAAAATCGCGAGCACCACATGCATTCCCGTACATCATGCAAGGACCTACCACTCTGACACTTCAGACTTGGGAACCCAGCACTGCTACAAGACACGGCAAACATGTTAACCAAACTAGGAACAACTAGGAAACATACAAACATGCTGCAGGTGGACAGGAAATGGCTGTGCTCGAAGCTGCAACTACAAGACTGCAGGCCTCGTCACGGCTATAAATAATAAAGTCCAGAAGTCTTACCCGGGATCTATAACCTCAGGCAATTCAAGCTCACATCTCTTCCCATAGAAAGACGGTTGTCCAGTTAACTCTACCGACGAGGATTGCCAAAACCAAAGGCGCGCATGGGGAAGAGGTCTCATAAGTCTTGTTCAATGTTCAATGTGGTCCAAAAACCCTTTGTGACAACAACTGGCAAAACAAGATGTTTAGCTGACAAAATGGGTTTCCTAAATCTTGTTTCGCAAGCCCCGATTCCATATTCATCCCTTGCTTGACAGATCAGATTATGTTATACGCAATCATCGGCCAGCACTGTGCGGCAAATTACAAGCAAACTGGCTGTTGCGACGAGTTTCCCATTTGCTGTCGCACTTTGGTCGTCTGTGTCACGAGCCGGGCAGAGTGAAAAGCAGCTACACAACCGAAGGCCACTCAAGTGAGTGATCTATGCCACTCCAGCTGTATCTTGGGGCCTGTGGTCTGCACCACTGCAACTGTAGTTTCCCATGCTCTGCGAGGCAAAGGCTCCTGCGAGCCTCACGCACCTCTCATTCTGCCCGATCTCCCTGCAAGCACATGTCACAATCAAAACAACGACAACAATGAAGTTGGCTCGGAGCGGCATTGACAGCATGGGCGCTGTCCATTCTGAGACAGAACACTTTTATTACTGTGTTTCAAATGCAGGCTCTCTCTCTTTCAGTCAAATGTGACACGGACATGATCAAAAACGAAACTGCCGCAGGTTCGGTACGGCATTGACAGAATGGACGCTGCATGGCTCATTCTCAACCAAAACATACTAATGCAGACCTTTCCTGCCACTCCAGTGCGGGACCTCTCTTGGTATGAAATGTGAGCTTGGAATGACTGGTTCAGCAGTCAAAACCAACCAGGTTCAGCAGTCAAAACCAACCAGGCCCTCTAACTCTACCACGCCTAGTTGGGGGCTCTCGCCAACTCTGCAGCCTCCGCCTCAGGACAGCATTGCTCTGGCCCGGTATGAAAAACCTTTGAAACATGCTCCCTGCCTCCTTGGCTTCGACCAGGAGCTTCAAATCTGCGGTGGATAACATTTTGGCCGCCTGCAGGAACAACAGACTGGTGTACAGATTCGCCACTAACATTCAAACGCTTTATGGTCAACTAGACCCCTACAAGAAAAGATCCAAGCGATTCCACCGAAGGTTAAGAGAAACATCTGCTTGCCACCCAAACATCGGTCGCAATACTATGGGGGAATGCTGCCCATGTGGTCTTGGAGAACTACGCGTTTCAAGCTCCCAAATTAAGAACCTATGTCTGGCCACCTTCAAACCACAATCAGCACACCAACATCCCGCACCGCTGCACCTACAACCCTTCAAGGCCAAGCCTGCGACCCCAAACAAGCGTACTGTGGCAACCGCGCGGTGTAGACTTACCAGCCCACAAGCAGCAAGGCCCCAAACAAAGCCCGGTGTCTAAACACAACCTACCGCCTACCGCCCTCACGGGTCCACCTACCGCCCGTCCAGGTCAAACCTACGGCCTCAAATCCCGGTGTTTAAGGTGTACCACACCCCTGGTGTTTAAGGTGAACCACACCGGTGTTTAAGGTGTACCACACCCCTGGTGTTTAAGGTGAACCACACCGGTGTTTAAGGTGTACCACACCCCTGGTGTTTAAGGTGAACCACACCGGTGTTTAAGGTGTACCACACCCCTGGTGTTTAAGGTGAACCACACCGGTGTTTAAGGTGTACCACACCCCTGGTGTTTAAGGTGAACCACACCGGTGTTTAAGGTGTACCACACCCTGGTGTTTAAGGTGAACCACACCGGTGTTTAAGGTGTACCACACCCCTGGTGTTTAAGGTGAACCACACCGGTGTTTAAGGTGTACCACCACCACGGTGTGTAAGGTACACCCTACCTGCAACCCTGCAAGCCCGCCTACGACCCTCAAACCTCCACCTACGACCCTTCCAGGTCACACCTGCGACCTGCAATCTCCTTGTACAGGGAGTGGACTGACAGGGGTGTCTCCAAGCGACAAACTCAAATGCACGTGGACTGACAGGGGTGTCTCCAAGCGACAAACTCAAATCCGTTTTACCTTTGCACATTCGCCAGTTCGGGGTTCTTTTTGACCTCTTACTTTGTTCCAAACTGCTTGAAAACATCGAGCTCACATTTGTTCTCTGTATCTTTTAACCTAGCACTTTGTCTTTAGAAACGCTGCTTACATTCGCTGTCCGCAAGGACCATAAACCAGTTTTAGCAAGCAGACAGTATAAACGACTTCCACCAAGATTTCTTTGCACTGCGTAAATCTGCATGGACAGCGCCTTGACAAGTCGCTTCTTCCGCTTTGCTGCATTCTTAGCTGCCTTGCGATTCTCTCGCATTGCTTTGCGCAAGTCGGAGCGCTGGCCCTTGAGCCTTGCCAACTCGTCTTTTGTAATTTCCTGGCCGACAAGGTGGACCCCAAAACTGGCGCCGCTTTTGCACTTCAATTTTGAAGCCCCTGGACACAGCCCCCCCAGTACTCCCCTTACAAAGCAAGACAGACGTCCTTCAGATTTTTTTCCTTCATGGCTTCTGCCAGGTCGTTACACACGTTCAATCGCAGCAAAAAGGTGAATTGTAATTATCATCCACCTTATTCGATTCTTGGTGTAGGACCTTACTGTGTGAAAATTTCCGATATCTGGTGAGATGAATCCATTGGTCTTTTCTGCATTGGAAGAAGTGAATTTGGTTTTCATCTTGATGATGAGCTCAACCGTGATGGTTGACATCGTATTTGCACGTTTCATGTTTTGCACGTTTTATTGGAGATGACGAAACCCAACAACGATATACTTTTCGTCTTCTTTGAGTACTTTGATTGCACGGACAACATTGTGAGGATTTGAATTTGTATAGTGACATGGAAAATCAAACCATTTTCCATATACTTTGCTTTAGTTTTGTCGACAGAATCATCGCAGAAGTGCACGAAGGAATCGTGAGAAGATCGTAGAATTCATTTTTGTGACTTCGGAAGAAGGAACTTTGTTTGACATTGATTGGAGAAGAGTAGTGTGTTTTGTCTCTCAATGATGATAGCAAGAGCAACGTTCTGAAAGGCATTCAGAACTGGAGTTGCTAACAGATCTGAGGGAGACATCATGAATCATGTTTTGGTGCTTGAAATGTTTCAACAGTTTTCAAACACTCAAACTTATTTAAACAAACAAACCATGTCTTGATGTAAAGACTTTTTTGTGAGGACATGTGTTTTTGATCGCTTTTGTGAAGTTAGCAGAAGGATGCTAACTGGCGACTCCGCATCATTTTGTGTCAAGGCGTGACACACCAACAAGAACCATAGCGACATGAGCAAGACATTCTCCTTGTTGCTTGTGTGTTTGGTAAAAGTGGCTGAGCTCTGGGAGTGGTTGACTTGGTAGCGTGGACGGTTCTAGTGAGTTGAGGACGACGTCCTGGACGCTGACCCAAGGGTTTCGAACGTTGTGTACCTTCCGCATGGTAGCGGAGCTGCCTGCTTGCTGCGCGTAAGTAGGAATGGATTCAGGTAGTGCGTGTGCAAGGTTGTCCTAGTCCTGGTATGGCTGAGAGAGGTGAAGGAAGTGGTACCGGAAATGGTGGTTGTAACCGTAGTGACGGATTGCCGCCTCTGGGATCGATGGACAAACACTTGAAGTAAGTAACATGCCCCAGCAGCAGCCACAGCAACAGCAAGCAAATGTGTCACAGAACGTACAGGGATTTGCGAGCACGACAAACCTGGATGCAGGTGGTCAGGTAGGTCCGGTGCAGGGATGTCAGCAAGGAAGTATCCCCGGAATGCAAGAACTGGAACCAGCATGGTTTGGTGCGCAATGGATTCCCCAACAACAAACGTTTATGCAACAGAATTCGCAAGCGCGTGTGCCAAGTTATGGTTGTGCGAGTATGCCTGGTGGACCAAGGTCTGGAGATTTTCCAAACTTAGGAGTGAACCCAATGAGTTGCCAAGGAAACATGCCGAGTGGCCCGGTTGGAGCGAGCTTGGGAGGTTTGACGCCTCAGGCGGCGCAGATCCAAGAGGTCATGGCCATGTTAGGTAGCATGAGTGAGGGACAGCTACAGACAGTGCAGCAGCATATGCAAGATCGTTTTGTAACTATGCAACAGAGAAGAGGGGTTCCAGAAGTGTTTGGTGATGGTCTTGGTAGGGCAGCTGATTCGTCGTTTGTGACTCCGCAGCCATTTGATGTTTTGCCTGGTTTTGGTGTTCAACAATCAAATCATGGAAATTCACAACAATTGGATGTCTTCGCCAAAAGCGAAAAATGGTTGACACCGGCACCAACACCAGTAGGAACTTGGAAGACAAGAGAAGAAGAGGTGTTAGGTTGGGCTGGCTATTTGGATGAGTTGTCATCCTGGGCAGCTGGTGGAAGTTTAGAATTTTCTGTAGAAATCCAGCATAGTAGCCGTTGGCCCGGTCCCATCAGATGGAGTGCTCTCAGTGGAGCACAACAGGCAAGGTCTCGAAGGCTTATGTCCATCTTAAAAGCTGCGTTTCACGACAACCCCAGGTGTGTGGCGTTGGTGAACGCTTTCAGTGAGGGTGTGGCATTACATGGAGTAGGATCTAGTGACAGAGTGACAGTAGCAGTAAACCAACAAGCAAACGGGTTTGAACTGCTTAGGCAACTTACTCTTGAATTTTCTCTGAGGTCAAGATCCGAAGCGCTCTCACTAAGGACGCAGATTGCAGGGAAATCCTTTGTCCTAGCGGCGACACAGACATCGCCGAGTTCCTTGGTTAGTGATACTATCAGAAGAATTGACTATGAAGCTGCAAGGTTCTTAAGGTTGTTAGGAACTCTCCCTATGCAGGTGGATACCACAGGACTGAAGCTGGCAGATTCTGACATGCTAGTTGTTCTGCTGAAAAGCTTGCCTGAGACAGTGAAGAACTACGTTCTCCACCACAGCGGCGCAGACAATTACGAGTCCTACAGGAACGCTGCGATGCGGTGGGAAGAGCAACAGCGCCTGTTTAGCGATTTTGAAACAACAGGCCACAGCAAGAGATTGAGTTCCCTGGAGGGGAATGTAGAACATCATTCTCTTGATGCCGATCTCGTAGATGCAATGGAAGGCAGATGTGGGAAGTGTGGCAGTCGGAAACACACCGCCCCAGGTTGTACCGCAGACATGAGCAAGATTCGGTGTTTTAGATGCGGTAAGATGGGACACATCAGCTTCAACTGCCCTGAGAGCAAAGAAGGTAAGGGTAGTGCAAGGACTGATGCTTGGAACCTTTCTCGTTCCAAAGGAAAAGGCTCTAAAGGTAGCAAAGGAAAAGGAAAGAAAGGCAAGTTGAATGAAGTTTCAGAGGATTGGACCGACTGGACTGCAGAGAGTTGGGACGATGATGACTATTGGTGGCATGACCAATGGCCGGAGAGCTGTGATGGTCAATGGGGAGTTTCGCAGACATGGTGGGACGATGGTTCTGGATGGTATTGCGACGGGTATGGGTATACCTGGCAACAGGGACCAGTCCAAAGCGCGGAACCGAGTGCAAGTCACGACAATAGGTCTGATGTCCAAAAGACTGGCAGTGTCGGCAGCATGATCATTAATCCTTTGTTGTTTGACATGACATGTGAAACCACTGGAGGTCTTAGGTTTGTGCATGAGCATGAGGTTGCTGACATGGAAACCGAGAATAGGCTTGTGGTTGATTGCAAAGACTTTGAAAGTGAGCTGACTGACACGGGTTGTGTGCTGGCAGAGAGCTGCGACAGCTGTACTCGTGAGTCAAAAGAAAGTGAACTGGCTGACACGGGTTGTGTGCTGGCAGAGAGCTGCGACAGCTGTACTCGTGAGTCAGAAGAAGAAGATGAACTGGCTGACATGGGTTGTGTGCTGGCAAGAGGTTGCGACAGCTGTACTCATGAGTCAGAAGAGAAAGATGAGCTGACTGACACAGGTTGTGTGCTGGCAAGAGGTTGCGACAGCTGTACTTGTGAGTCAGAAGTAGTGAAAAGTGAACTGGCTGACATGGGTTGTGTGCTGGCAAGAGGTTGCGACAGCTGTACTCATGAGTCAGAGGAAGTTGAAGCGGCTGACATGGGTTGTGTGCTGGCAAGAGGTTGCGACAGCTGTACTCATGAGCCATGGTTTTGTGGTTTGAAGTGTGGAGATGAAGTTGGACTTGGTGACAGTTCCAACTTAGAAACACGTTTTGTTAATGATCCCAGCCGAGACTTGTGTGCCACTGTACCGATGAAAGTCGTTTTGGTGCGTGCACATGATTGGTTTGATGACCACAGTGAGGTTTCGGTTGAACAGCAGATTGAACCTTACTTGAAGTTTTTGCGACCTTTGCTTTCACAGGTCGCTGACAACACCGATGCTTCTTGGTGGCTTCTTGACTCTGGTGCATCCACAAGTGTTTTGGCTGAATCGAACTTGTCAGCCTTCAGGTCAGTGCTGCAGGACAGTGAGGGGTTAGGTGGCTACAGAGCTGCCAATGGATCCTCAGTCAACATGTCAGGCACTGCTGAGATTGGAGTTCAGATGCACATGTCAGGCACATCAGGTGATGATTAGTGTTGGAAGAAAGCACGTTTGAATGTTTTGGTGGGTTCCATCCGGCACAACATTTTGTCAATTACTTCATTGGCAGATTCGGGATGGAGATTCACACAAGGTCCAAAAGGTTTTGATTTGTTTCATGAAAAGCTTGGAATGCATTGTCTTGATGTTGCTTATTTTGCCAATTGTCCTTGGGTTCGTTTGTATCCCGATGTTGGTAGTAGTAGTGCATACAGGTCTGACTTGACTGTGAGTAACACTCATGACTTTTCTGTCGCAGCTGTGTCTGGAGGAGACGACAGTGAACTGGCACGTCACCGGAGACAGGGACATATTCCATTCAATCCGAATTGCTTGGAGTGTGCCAAGGGTCGTTCCGTTTTTCAGCACAGAAGAGACAAAGGTGACAGGAAAGAGGTTTCTATTCAGGCCGATTTTGCATTCCTCAAGACATCAGGCGAGATCGCCACAGACGAACTCCCAGGTTCGGTGAAGATCCTTGTGTTAACCGAGATGATGTCGAGGTGCATTGGCTATGTGGTGGTTGGAGAAGATGTCGAAGCAGCCAGGAGACAGATTGTTGTATGGCTTCAACATTTTGGGTTGACTTCGAAGGCAGTCTCCATTGACGTCCACACCGATAGCGAGAGGGCAGTGGGAGAGATCATTGGATCCTCCACTGGCCGATATACGTTCGCTATTCGGAGAGCCGCGCCACAACAACATCGATCGATTGGGTCGGCTGAACGAGCAGTTAGGGAATTAAAGGAATCCTTTTCTGTACTAAGGGCTGATCTGAATGCGCAAGGGTTGGATGTCACGTTTTCACATGAGAATTTGGTTGATGTTTTGACGTATTTGGCTTTGTGCAACAACCATTTTTCAACATCGAGAGGTTCAGACAGAAGTCCATTGGAAATGGTGTCAGGAAGGAAGTTATCCAAACCAGTTTCGACTTTGTTTGGTGCTCAGGTTTTGGCAGAAATTCCTGATTCAATTCGGCAGCATTCACCACTTTCAACAAGAAATGTTGAGTGTACTTTCATTCACATGGGATTGGAACGAGGTCCAGTTGTGCAGGGTCTCATTCGTGTGGATGGCAAAGCTGAGTTGATGCGTTTTGTAGCTAGGAACATCAGGGCTATTTCACCTTTGAGATGGGATTTGAATTCGGGACAGGGTGTTTTGACGCAGTTTGACACTGGGACTGTAGGTAGTAGACCCCAAATTGTGAATGACAGTGGGACTGCACCAGCTGATATGAGTCAGCTACCTCCTGAAGAGTTGCGAAAGTTGAAAGGCCAGAGTTTGCCGGCACCTTCACAGCCCAAACTTGTCTTGCCAGAGTCCAGTAGTGTGAGGAAGAAATCTGGTGAGTTGCGTTTGGCGCCAGCAGTGCCATTGGCAAGATCGAACGTTGCCGTGACTCCACAGGAAGTTCCAGCAGAGCCGTCTCGAGTTTCTGTCACTCCATCTCCTACGTCACCAGCAGATACTGCAGATGTAGCCATTGGTAGTCCTGAGAGTTCTGAACGAACTTCACCTGACGTATCACATTTTGAACCGACTCGTCGATGTCCAGCATGTGAGAGTGACATGGAAGCACCTGGTATTAGGCACAACAAGGAATGTAGAAAGCGTTTTGCTGAGTTTGAGGAACAACGGAGAAAGGAAAGACGTGTTGAACCTGCACTCTCTCAGGAGAGCCCTGTTGTCGTACCCCAGGTTCAGGTGCCATTAGAGGAGGTCGATGATGAAGATTTGGTACCAACACCTGAGTCCGCTCGGCGACAGCCGGAAACACAGGTTGAGTACACTAGAAGGTTTAAAAGGAAAGCTGAAACCGACCGAGAACAGTTGGAAAGAGAAATCCGTGAAGACTCTGAGGAATTGCTTCAAACAAACATGGATTTTGATTGGTTTTGGGTTGGTAGTGGTGAGCCTGTGTTGGTTGCGAGTTTGGGTACACTTGAAGGTCCAGCGTCTTTTGCTCCGGCAACATCTCCAGAAATGTTTTCTGGTTCTCTTGATTCTGTTTGTTTCAATCGAGGCAATGAGCATGATTTTGTGAAGATGCGTCTTGGAGGTCAGGATGTCTTGGTTTGGAAACCGGACAGTATCATAGATGACCAGAGTTTGCAAGAGCTTGATTTGGAACAAGGTTTCAAAGGTATGCAAGAGGAGGTTAGGAACTTGGAACACTGCAAGACTGGCCGCATCATCACCCAGTCAGAACTGGACGACATGAAGAAGGCTGTTCCAAACCTTCGTTTGATCCAGTCAAGGTGGGTTGCAGCTTACAAAAGCAGTGAGAGGGTTCGAACCAGGATTGTTGCGAAGGACTTCAATCGTGGCTCCTCAGCTAGATCCTTAGGATTTAGCAGTCCGACTCCTTCAATCGAGAGTGTCCATTTGGTACTTGCGATGGCAGCGACACGGAAGATGCTTTTGCATGCATTGGACGTGAGTCATGCCTTCATGCATAGTCCATTGGGAACGGGTGTACATGTTGTCTTGAAGATGCCGTTGTCGATTAGCTTTCCATCAGGTGAAGCGACCTACTATTTGCTTGAAAAGGCATTGAACGGGTTACGTGATGCTTCACTGGCATGGTTGCAGCTTTTGACATTTACGGTTGAACATGTAGGCCTTTGGTCTGATTCGTTGGAACCATGTGTGTATGGTGGACAGATTGTGAAGGATGGTCATGAGATTGGGTTTGTTTGTGTGTTGTGTATGTTGATGACATCTTGTTGTTGTCGACCACTAAGGAAGCCGAAGAACATGTGGTTGCAACTTTGTCGTCTGTAGTGCCTGTGAAGACAACTGGAGAGATCGGAGAAGAGGGAGGATCCCTGACCTTTATTGGTCGTGTCATCAAGAGAGAAAGAGATTCCTCTGAGATCACTCTGGGTGTTGATCCACATTATCTTGACTCTACGTTTCTGGATTATGGTGTTACCCGTGGGTCTGAGAATGTTCCTGACATTTCGGGACATCTTGAGAAGACACTCACGGATAGCAATTTTCAGAAACCTTTGTCAGATGAAGCATACTCACGCTTCAGGAAGGCGTTGGGAAAATTGCTTTGGTTGTCACAGGTGCGTCATGACTTGAAGACATGGATGTCTGTCCTTGGGACACAACAAGCGAAACCGATGCACGGAACTGAACAAGCATTGAAAGCAGTTTTGAGATTCTTGTATGTTGACATGCATGCATGCTTGTGTTTACCGAGCAGAGATGAGACCATCATGAGTCAGGTTGATGATGCTCAACTGAGATCAGTCCATCTTCACTCTTTCAGCGACGCTTCACATGCGCCGTATCGTTTCAATAACCGCAAAGGTGTTAGCGGTGGAGCTGTTTTCTTTGAGAGGTCTTTGGTAAGGTCTCTGAGCCGACAACAGCAAGCTTTGAGTCTGAGTTCATGTGAGGCAGAACTTTATGGTTTGCAATCAGTGTGTCAGGAAAGTGTTGCGTTTGGAAGACTGGTTCACCGTCTTCTGTTTGCACTTCATGAGATTGATGAACCAGAAGAAGTTGTGATTTGGTTGGAGAGCGATTCAAGCTCCGCATTGCAACTTGTGAGGTCCATGGACGTGCCACGACGCTCACGACACATTGAAATAAGATTGCATTGGTTACGAGAGCAAATGAGAGAGGGTTTGTTGAAATTGAGACACAGAAGTGGTGTTGAAAATCCAGCAGATCTTTTCACTAAATGCTTGAGTGCCAAAGCTTTCTATAAACATCGCTATGCTCTTGGGATTGTGGTTCCAGATGGTTTGACAGCTGAGTTGGCAGAACTTCGTGAGCTGAGTGTGTTGCAGCAAGTGTTGACTCAGGGTTCTTCAATTGCGATTGTGGAACTGTGTTGTTCGGAACATTCGAACTTGAGAAAGGTCTGTGAGGTTTCGAAGGTCCCATACATTGGTGTAGTTGCTAAGGTGCAGAGTTCTGGAACGTTGAGTCGTGTAGCTGTTTGCATTCGACAGTGGAAGAACTCGTCATGTCCACCTTGGGTGCATATTCATGCATCGACTCCTTGTGGAAGTGGAAGTCCGCTTCGCAATTTCAATCCGGACTCAGTCACTGAAAAAGACCAGGAATGGGATGAGATCATCCACGCGATTGGTGGTTACTTCAAACATGCAGACTCATGTTCGTTTGAGCTTCCAGAACGAAATACCATTTGGTCCCGACCTGAGACAGTGAATCTTTTGCAGAGTTTTGACATGAGGCATGAGGCTTTGGTGAGGTTGTGCAAGACTGGATGTCAGAACAAGGATGGTATTCCGATTGGAAAGACATTGAAGTTTGTTTCCAATTCAGCTTGGTTTGCACTAAATCTTCACTCCAAACTTTCAACATGCACATGTCAGACTCACGCAGAACTTTATCAAATCAACTATACTGAAACAGCGTTTTATAACCGAAAGTTGGCAAGATACATTTTGATTGCGGTCAAACATGCTTCGAAGAAGAGTTGAGTTTGCGTTTGAAAGGGGGCCCTGTGACAGAGAGAGAGACAGAAGTTGGTACCATGTTTCATTCCGTTTCATTTCTGTTTGCACGTTGTTTTCAAACAAACGTTGCCAAAGACAAACAGGAGTTTTTCACCATGTTTCATTTTGTGCAGAGTTTTGTTGCGCGATGCTGTAAGATGCAGTGTGTGTGTGCGCAGTGCAGAACAATCTGAAAGGTTACTGATCCTATCACGACTGTGATGGCGGTTCGACACTTCGTTTCACGTTCTAGGTTAATTGCTCCTAAGAGTTTAGCCACGGTCTAGTGCTTTTTCACTACCGGACGCGGGTTGGTTTGTAGCCATGGCCAAGTCTGGATGGACGGATGAAGATGAGAAGGCTTTGCTTGCTCTTCTTCAGAAGAAGTGGAACAGTGGGAATTCAGGGTCAGGCTATGCAGCCGGATCCAGTGCTTTGACTCCTTTGGAGAGTCAAGGAGCAATGACAGACGGAAGCAAGCGACTTCGTGAGGCTCTGGATGATGATGAATTCGATGTGATTTCTTCAGCAGCTGAAACTTTGAGTGCGCAGTTGCCTGTCATGCCTATCCCAATCTTTCCTGGGATTGCCGACAAGGTCCTTGATCAGCTTACTGCTGATTTGGTGCCTGAAGGCATGAGTTTTCGAGATTGGAGCAGAACGAAGTTTGCGTTTGGGAAGTGTGCCAACGAAGGTAAGACATACCGAGAGGTATATGTCGATGAAGAGATGGCAGGATATTGCAAATGGAGTATGAATCACCTGGGAAACAAGAGTACAAGTCCAATTGCAAAGGATTGGTATTCTTTTCTCTGCGCATGCAAGGTTGTGGAGGACTCTGGAAAGGTTGGAAAGCCAAAGGGTTGCTTCACTGGAACTTCAGTGCAGAGGCAGTTGGGTGATTGAGAGTATCTTCATTGGTGCAAAGGCGAGGAAAGACTATGAGCTGGTTGTTCATTGGATGGTGGACAACGGGACAATTCGTACTATATGTATTGACCTGTCGAACTTGAGCGATACGTGCTGAAGTCTGGATGGGTTACAGCTATACATGGAATGGAGTTCATCTCAAAAGGGGGTGTGAAAATTTCCGACATCTGTGGTGAGATGAATCCATTGGTCTTTTCTGCATTGGAAGAAGTGAATTTGGTTTTCATCTTGATGATGAGCTCAACCGTGATGGTTGACATCGTATTTGCACGTTTCATGTTTTGCACGTTTTATTGGAGATGACGAAACCCAACAACGATATACTTTTCGTCTTCTTTGAGTACTTTGATTGCACGGAGAACATCGTGAGGATTTGAATTTGTATAGTGACATGGAAAATCAAACCATTTTCCATATACTTTGCTTTAGTTTTGTCGACAGAATCATCGCAGAAGTGCACGAAGGAATCGTGAGAAGATCGTAGAATTCATTTTTGTGACTTCGGAAGAAGGAACTTTGTTTGACATTGATTGGAGAAGAGTAGTGTGTTTTGTCTCTCAATGATGATAGCGAGAGCAACGTTCTGAAAGGCATTCAGAACTGGAGTTGCTAACAGATCTGAGGGAGACATCATGAATCATGTTTTGGTGCTTGAAATGTTTCAACAGTTTTCAAACACTCAAACTTATTTAAACAAACAAACCATGTCTTGATGTAAAGACTTTTTGTGAGGACATGTGTTTTTGATCGCTTTTGTGAAGTTAGCAGAAAGATGCTAACTGGCGACTCCGCATCATTTTGTGTCAAGGCGTGACACACCAACAAGAACTATAGCGACATGAGCAAGACATTCTCCTTGTTGCTTGTGTGTTTGGTAAAAGTGGCTGAGCTCTGGGAGTGGTTGACTTGGTAGCGTGGACGGTTCTAGTGAGTTAAGGACGACGTCCTGGACGCTGACCCAAGGGTTTCGAAGGTTGTGTACCTTCCGCATACTGTGGCCTGACTGTGCATTAAGCCGAGGTGCTTCTGGCAGAACCTCGACCGCTGGGTGACCCAGTCTACAGCGATCCCACCCCTCCATGTGACACATACCCGAAAGCATGGGAACACAGGAAGGAGGTCCAGGTTACCCCAGACACCGTGACTACCCTGACATTCGTCACGGAGGAACCGACGGTCTGATCCGTGCGGAGCATAGCAACCCTCACACGAACTTTGACCGTTAGCCAGGACACAAACAATGGATTGGAAGTTAAAGCAGTGGTGACATCCAATCGTGGCGGGCTAGGCCCCGTTACCCATTCATTTCCTCCGAGTCACCAAGGAGGACGTGGGACCACAATCGAACGACAACCACTACCAGGTCAACAACCTACCAAAGAAGTGTACCTGATTCCCCTTTGCATGAACAACAGTGGAACGAACCGCAGTCCGAACTCAGTGAGTCCTACTCAGGGGTTGACCATCCCAAAGAGGACCCACTTGGAGGGTGGGACCCCTCCGAGTCACCGTGGATGGCGCTGTGGCCCGTCGACCACGCAGCACAGGTTGACACGTCCGAGTCCCCAAGGACAGCACCAACCTGCCGGCTAGGGAGTGTGACGTAACCATGTCCTTTTCATGGAGGTCAACGGATACCCACTTTTACCCTCACTCAACAACCTTGGCACCCTCGCGGGTCCACGCTCCCTCTTATGGACTTGGTATTGGAGACCCCATCCCCCTACCCATCCAATTCTTGTGGAGGCCAGCAGCAGCAGGACGAACTTACCGCAAACCACAGCTCCCATAATGCTAATACTAGGAAAAGAACTACTGAGCCGACTCTGAGTGCGCCCTGAGTGCCGTAGCTTTTGCTGTCATTTTCACACCATGTCTCACCCTCCTGTTTCACCGTTCTCTCTTTTCTCACCACTTTCGTTGCGACCCGGCGTTGTGGTGTTTGCTTCGAAGTGTCAGGGTGAATGTCATTCCTGAACGGCTGCTCTTTGTGATCTTGGGGATCCTGGCTGGGGGGATCCCTGGTTTCTGCATTGAGCTTTGTTGCTTCTTACACCCTCTGACCTGGCCCCTGGCGTTTTTGTTGTGATTCTTTGTTTTGCTTCTTGTTAGGCGCCATTCTCATCATGACACACAAGATGTCATCATGCATGAATCCCCATTGCTGGTAGCGATCCCACTTCTTGGTGTTTTTTGGTTGTTTGGTTTTTGCTTTGTTTGTTGATTTTTGTTGTTGGTTTGTTGTTTTCTTGTTTTTGCTTGTTTGCTTTTGTGGTTTGTTTTGTGTTTTTGGTTTTCTTGCTGGGACTGCATACTGGACTGCGTACAGGTCCACTACCAGTGCCTTTTCGGCTGGCGCCATGTGATCTCGGAGATCCTGGCTGGGAATCCCTGGTTTCCGCATGGTGCTTTTGTTGCCTTCACTCACCTTCTGGTTGGCCTGGTGATTTTGATGTCCTTCCGTTTGCTTCTGCTGCCATACCATGTTTGCCATACCATGTTGAGATGATACAATGTTATCACCTCTTGCATGAATTAGCCAATGAACTGGCACCTGTCTGTGAAAATTTCCGACATCCGTGAGATGAAAGATGAATCCATTGGTCTTTTCTGCATTGGAAGAAGTGAATTTGGTCTCCACCATGATGATGAGCTCAACCGTGATGGTTGACAT
Source organism: Cladocopium goreaui (assembly GCA_947184155.2). Classification (NCBI taxonomy): domain Eukaryota; class Dinophyceae; order Suessiales; family Symbiodiniaceae; genus Cladocopium; species Cladocopium goreaui. The sequence goes on from CAMXCT020002802.1 coordinate 232,384, forward strand.
CGTATTTGCACGTTTCATGTTTTGCACGTTTTATTGGAGATGACGAAACTCAACAACGATATACTTTTCGTCTTCTTTGAGTACTTTGATTGCACGGAGAACATCGTGAGGATTTGAATTTGTATAGTGACATGGAAAATCAAACTATTTTCCATACCTTTTGCATTAGTTGTCGTCGACGAAGTGCACGAAGGAATCGTGAGAAGATCGTAGAATTCATTTTGTGACTTCAGAAGAAGGAACTTTGTTTGACATTGATCGGAGAAGTTTAGTTTGTTTTGTCTCTCAATGATGATAGCGAGAGCAACATTCTGAAAGGCATTCAGAACTGGAGTTGCTAACAGATCTGAGGGAGACATCATGAATCATGTTTTGGTGCTTGAAATGTTTCAACGTTTTTCAAACACTCAAACTTATTTAAACAAACAAACCATGTCTTGATGTAAAGACTTTTTGTGAGGACATGTGTTTTTGATCGCTTTTGTGAAGTTGGCAGAAAGATGCTAACTGGCGACTCCGCATCATTTTGTGTCAAGGCGTGACACACCAACAAGAACCATAGCGACATGAGCAAGACACCTTGTTGCTTGTGTGTTTGGTAAAAGTGGCTGAGCTCTGGGAGTGGTTGACTTGGTTGCGTGGACGGTCTTAGTGAGTTAAGGACGACGTCCTGGACGCTGACCCAAGTAGGTTTCGAAGGTTGAGGCCTTCCGCATGGTAGCGGAGCTGCCTGCTTGCTGTGCGTAAGTAGGAATGGATCCAGGTAGTGTGAGTCAAGGTGTGCAAGGTTGTCCTAGTCCTGGTATGGCTGAAAGAGGTGAAGGAATTAGTGGTACCGGAAATGGTGGTTGTAACCGTAGTGACGGATTGCCGCCAGTGCCAGGAACGCCTAGTCAGCAAGGTAGTGGATCTGGGATGGATGGACAAACACCTGAAGTAAGTAACATGCCCCAGCAGCAGCCACAGCAACAACAAGCAAATGTGTCACAGAACGTACAGGGATTTGCGAGCACGACAAACCTGGATGCAGGTGGTCAGGTAGGTCCGGTGCAGGGATGTCAACAAGGAAATGTCCCCGGAATGCAAGGACCGGGACCAGCATGGTTTGGTGCGCAATGGATTCCCCAACAGCAAACGTTTATGCAACAGAATTCGCAAGCGCGTGTGCCAAGTTATGGTTGTGCGAGTATGCCTGGTGGACCAAGATCTGGAGATTTTCCAAACTTAGGAGTAAACCCGATGAGTTGCCAAGGAAACATGCCGAGTGGCCCGGTTGGAGCGAGCTTGGGAGGTTTGACGCCCCAGGCGGCGCAGATCCAAGAGGTCATGGCCATGTTAGGTAGCATGAGTGAGGGACAGCTACAGACAGTGCAGCAGCATATGCAAGATCGTTTTGTAACTATGCAACAGAGAAGAGGGGTTCCAGAAGTGTTTGGTGATGGTCTTGGTAGGGCAGCTGATTCGTCGTTTGTGACTCCGCAGCCATTTGATGTTTTGCCTGGTTTTGGTGTTCAACAATCAAATCATGGAAATTCACAGCAATTGGATGTCTTCGCCAAAAGCGAAAAATGGTTGACACCGGCACCAACACCAGTAGGAACTTGGAAGACAAGAGAAGAAGAGGTGTTAGGTTGGGCTGGCTATTTGGATGAGTTGTCATCCTGGGCAGCTGGTGGAAGTTTAGAATTTTCTGTAGAAATCCAGCATAGTAGCCGTTGGCCCGGTCCTATCAGATGGAGTGCTCTCAGTGGAGCACAACAGGCAAGGTCTCGCAGGCTTATGTCCATCTCAAAAGCTGCGTTTCACGACAACCCCAGGTGTGTGGCGTTGGTGAACGCCTTCAGTGAGGGTGTGGCATTACATGGAGTAGGATCTAGTGACAGAGTGGCAGTAGCAGTAAACCAACAAGCAAACGGGTTTGAACTGCTTAGGCAACTTACTCTTGAATTTTCTCTGAGGTCAAGATCCGAAGCGCTCTCACTAAGGACGCAGATTGCAGGGAAATCCTTTGTCCTGGCGGCGACACAGACATCGCCGAGTTCCTTGGTTAGTGATACTATCAGAAGAATTGACTATGAAGCCGCAAGGTTCTTAAGGTTGTTAGGAACTCTCCCTATGCAGGTGGACACCACAGGACTGAAGCTGGCAGATTCTGACATGCTAGTTGTTCTGTTGAAAAGTTTGCCTGAGACAGTGAAGAACTACGTTCTCCACCACAGCGGCGCAGACAATTACGAGTCCTACAGGAACGCTGCGATGCGGTGGGAAGAGCAACAACGCCTGTTTAGCGATTTTGAGACAGCAGGCCACAGCAAGAGATTGAGTTCCCTGGAGGGGAATGTAGAACATCATTCTCTTGATGCCGATCTCGTAGATGCAATGGAAGGCAGATGTGGGAAGTGTGGCAGTCGGAAACACACTGCACCAGCTTGTACCGCAGACATGAGCAGGATCCGGTGCTTTAGATGCGGTAAGAACGGACACATCAGCTTCAACTGCCCTGAGAGCAAAGAAGGTAAGGGTAGTGTAAGGACTGACACTTGGGACAAGAAAGGTTCCAAAGGAAAAGGCTCTAAAGGTAGCAAAGGAAAAGGAAAGAAAGGCAAATTGAATGAAGTTTCAGAGGATTGGACCGACTGGACTGCAGAGAGTTGGGACGATGATGACTATTGGTGGCATGACCAATGGCCGGAGAGCTGTGATGGTCAATGGGGAGTTTCGCAGACATGGTGGGACGATGGTTCTGAATGGTATTGCGACGGGTATAGGTATAACTGGCAACAGGGACCAGTCCAAAGTGCGGAATCGAGTGCAAGCCACGACAATAGGTCTGATGTCCAAAAGACTGGCAGTGTCGGCAGCATGATCATAAATCCTTTGTTGTTTGACATGACATGTGAAACCACTGGAGGTCTTAGGTTTGTGCATGAGCATGAGGTTGCTGACATGGAAACCGAAAATAGGCTTGTGGTTGATTGCAAAGAGTTTGAAAGTGAATTGGCTGACACGGGTTGTGTGCTGGCAGGGAGCTGCGACAGCTGTACTCGTGAGTCAAAAGAAGATGAACTGGCTGACATGGGTTGTGTGCTGGCAAGGAGTTGCGACAGCTGTACTCATGAGTCAGAAGAGAAAGATGAGCTGACTGACACAGGTTGTGTGCTGGCAAGGAGTTGCGACAGCTGTACTTGTGAGTCAGAAGTAGTGAGAAGTGAAGCGGCTGACATGGGTTGTGTGCTGGCAAGAGGTTGCGACAGCTGTACTCATGAGCCATGGTTTTGTGGTTTGAAGTGTGGAGATGAAGTTGGACTTGGTGACAGTTCCAACTTGGAGACACGTTTTGTTAATGACCCCAGCCGAGACTTGTGTGCCACTGTACCGATGAAAGTCGTTTTGGTGCGTGCACATGATTGGTTTGACGACCACAGTGAGGTTTCGGTTGAACAGCAGATTGAACCTTATTTTAAGTTTTTGCGACCTTTGCTTTCACAGGTCGCTGACAACACCGATGCTTCTTGGTGGCTTCTTGACTCTGGTGCATCCACAAGTGTTTTGGCTGAGTCGAACTTGTCAGCCTTCAGGTCAGTGCTGCAGGACAGTGAGGGGTTAGGTGGCTACAAAGCTGCCAATGGATCCTCAGTCAACATGTCAGGCACTGCTGAGATTGGAGTACAGATGCACATGTCAGGCACATCAGGTGATGATTGGTGTTGGAAGAAAGCACGTTTGAATGTTTTGGTGGGTTCCATCCGGCACAACATTTTGTCAATCACTTCATTGGCAGATTCGGGATGGAGATTCACACAAGGTCCAAAAGGTTTTGATTTGTTCCATGAAAAGCTTGGAATGCATTGTCTTGATGTTGCTTATTTTGCCAATTGTCCTTGGGTTCGTTTGTATCCCGATGTTGGTAGTAGTAGTGCATACAGGTCTGACTTGACTGTGAGTAACACTCATGACTTTTCTGTCGCAGCTGTGTCTGGAGGAGACGACAGTGAACTGGCACGTCACCGGAGACAGGGACATATTCCATTCAATCCGAATTGCTTGGAGTGTGCCAAGGGTCGTTCTGTTTTTCAGCACAGAAGAGACAAAGGTGACAGGAAAGAGGTTTCTATTCAGGCCGATTTTGCATTCCTCAAGACATCAGGCGAGATCGCCACAGACGAACTCCCAGGTTCGGTGAAGATCCTTGTGTTAACCGAGATGATGTCGAGGTGCATTGGCTATGTGGTGGTTGGAGAAGATGTCGAAGCAGCCAGGAGACAGATTGTTGTATGGCTTCAACATTTTGGGTTGACTTCGAAGGCAGTCTCCATTGATGTCCACACCGATAGCGAGAGGGCAGTGGGAGAGATCATTGGATCCTCCACTGGCCGATACACGTTCGCTATTCGGAGAGCCGCGCCACAACAACATCGATCGATTGGGTCGGCTGAGCGAGCAGTTAGGGAATTAAAAGAATCCTTTTCTGTACTAAGGGCTGATCTGAATGCACAAGGGTTGGATGTCACATTTTCACATGAGAATTTGGTTGATGTTTTGACGTATTTGGCTTTGTGCAACAACCATTTTTCAACATCGAGAGGTTCAGACAGAAGTCCATTGGAAATGGTTTCAGGAAGGAAGTTATCCAAACCAGTTTCGACTTTGTTTGGTGCTCAGGTTTTGGCAGAAATTCCTGATTCAATTCGGCAGCATTCACCACTTTCAACAAGGAATGTTGAGTGTACTTTCATTCACATGGGATTGGAACGAGGTCCAGTTGTGCAGGGTCTCATTCGTGTGGATGGCAAAGCTGAGTTGATGCGTTTTGTAGCTAGGAACATCAGGGCTATTTCACCTTTGAGATGGGATTTGAATTCGGGACAGGGAGTTTTGACTCAGTTTGACACTGGGACTGTAGGTAGTAGACCCCAAATTGTGAATGACAGTGGAACTGCACCAGCTGATATGAGTCAGCTACCTCCTGAAGAGTTGCGAAGAGTTGAAAGGTCAGAGTTTGCCGGCACCTTCACAGCCCAAACTTGTCTTGCCAGAGTCCAGCAGTGTGAAGAAGAAATCTGGTGAGTTGCGTTTGGCGCCAGCAGTGCCATTGGCAAGATCGAACGTTGTCGTGACTCCACAGGAAGTTCCAGCAGAGCCGTCTCGAGTTTCTGTCACTCCATCTCCTACGTCACCAGCAGATACTGCAGATGTAGCCATTGGTAGTCCTGAGAGTTCTGAAAGAACTTCACCTGACGTATCACGTTTTGAACCGACTCGTCGATGTCCAGCATGTGAGAGTGGCATGGAAGCACCTGGTATTAGGCACAACAAGGAATGTAGGAAGCGTTTTGCTGAGTTTGAGGAACAACGGAGAAAGGAAAGACGTGTTGAACCTGCACTCTCTCAGGAGAGCCCTGTTGTCGCACCCCAGGTCCAGGTACCAGTAGAAGAGGTCGATGATGAAGAATTGGTACCAACACCTGAGTCCGCTCGGCGACAGCCGGAAACACAGGTTGAGCACACTAGAAGGTTTAAAAGGAAAGCTGAAACCGACCGAGAACAGTTGGAAAGAGAGATCCGTGAAGATTCTGAGGAACTGCTTCAAACAAACATGGATTTTGATTGGTTTTGGGTTGGTAGTGGTGAACCTGTGTTGGTTGCGAGTTTGGGTACACTTGAAGGTCCAGCGTCTTTTGCTCCGGCAACATCTCCTGAAATCCGGCAACATCTCCTGAAATGTTTTCTGGTTCTCTTGATTCTGTTTGTTTCAATCGAGGCAATGAGCATGATTTTGTGAAGATGCGTCTTGGAGGTCAGGATGTCTTGGTTTGGAAACCGGACAGCATCATAGATGACCAGAGTTTGCAAGAGCTTGATTTGGAACAAGGTTTCAAAGGTATGCAAGAGGAGGTTAGGAACTTGGAACACTGCAAGACTGGCCGCATCATCACCCAGTCAGAACTGGACGACATGAAGAAGGCTGTTCCGAACCTTCGTTTGATCCAGTCGAGGTGGGTTGCAGCTTACAAAAGCAGTGAGAGGGTTCGAACCAGGATTGTTGCGAAGGACTTCAATCGTGGCTCCTCAGCCAGATCTTTGGGATTTAGTAGTCCTACCCCTTCGATTGAAAGTGTTCATTTGGTGCTTGCAATGGCAGCGACACGGAAGATGCTTTTGCGTGCATTGGACGTGAGTCATGCCTTCATGCATAGCCCATTGGGAACTGGTGTACATGTTGTCTTGAAAATGCCATTGTCGATTAGCTTTCCATCAGGTGAAGCGACCTATTATTTGCTTGAAAAGGCATTGAACGGGTTACGTGATGCTTCACTGGCATGGTTACAGCTTCTGACATTCACGGTTGAACATGTAGGCCTTTGGTCTGATTCGCTGGAACCATGTGTGTACGGTGGACAGATTGTGAAAGATGGTCATGAAATTGGATTTTGCTTGTGTGTAGTGTATGTTGATGACATCTTGTTGTTGTCGACCACTAAGGAAGCGGAGGAACATGTGGTTGCAACTTTGTCGTCTGTAGTGCCTGTGAAGACAACTGGAGAGATCGAAGAAGAGGGAGGATCCCTGACCTTTATTGGTCGTGCTATCAAAAGAGAAAGAGATTCCTCTGAGATCACTCTGGGCGTCGATCCACATTATCTTGACTCTACGTTTCTGGATTATGGTGTGACTCGTGGGTCTGAGAATGTTCCTGACATTTCGGGACATCTGGAGAAAACACTCACGGATAGCAACTTTCAGAAACCTTTGTCAGATGAAGCATACTCACGCTTCAGAAAGGCGTTGGGAAAATTGCTTTGGTTGTCACAGGTGCGTCATGACTTGAAGACATGGATGTCTGTTCTTGGGACACAGCAAGCGAAACCGACGCACGGAACTGAACAAGCATTGAAAGCGGTTTTGAGATTCTTGTATGTTGACATGCATGCATGCTTGTGTCTACGGAGCAGAGATGAAACCATCATGATTCAAGTTGACGATGCTCAACTGAAATCAGTCCATCTTCACTCTTTCAGCGACGCTTCACATGCGCCGTACCGTTTTAACAACCGCAAAGGTGTTAGCGGTGGAGCTGTTTTCTTTGAGAGGACAGTGGTCACTCAAAGAGTGATAACGGTTTAAAGTTTTACAAAGCAATGAGGCTTTGCCGAATGGTCCAGAAACTGAATGCAAACCCTAGGGTATTGTGTTACCCCTCATGGCGGTTGAATGCGACACCTTTGTCTTTAAACTATGCCTCTCATCCTCCTCCGCGTTAGACGTCTTACGAAGTAATTACTTTTGAAACAGGCCCACCAAACCTTGTTTCAACTCAGTTCATGTTCTGTGTGTTTCTGTTTGATGTTGCGACATGTTTTTGGTGAAACCTGATGTTCGTTTCCCTTGCTCTGTTTTTATATGTCCCCGCGTCTACGCGACATGTGCGGATATATATATATGTTTCGTGTATATATATGGTGAATGTTAAAAAAACAAAGGAAAGGGAAACAAACAGAAACAAAGAGGATGAACATGTTCATGCAGTGGATGTCTTTCAATTTTGTATGTTGCATGCTGCAGTCAGGGTGGAGTGGGTGGGAAACCTTCATCCCAACGTGTTTGTTTGATTGCCAGCGCATGGGCGCCCGTGATCGTGGCCGGAAGCTCTTTGACAAGGAGCCGGCATCCTGGAAAGTGCCTCAGGTTTTCATTTACATTTTGTGCTTCAGCCTGGGTTGGATTTCCTGCCTTTTCTGGCTGCTTTCTGGTGCATGAGATTGGTGTGCTCGCTGGACAGGTTCACAACAGGATTCAACCATTGCTTGTTTTTTGACCGGGTCTGGCGATTTCACGACATTTCTGTCTCAGTTTTTGAACTGCTCACACCAACTGAACAGCACATTTTGTCACGGGTGCATATCATTGTGGCAGTTGAACGATCAGAAGTAGCACTAGGCGCAACGGCACAGACCCTTGGACTGGCTTCAGTGCTGTCATCATTCAGTGTTCCTACACCCCCGTTGGAAGAGTGGGAGAGCGACCAAGCAGACGGGGGGATCTGGGATGGCTTTTCAGACAGCGATTGATGATGATGCCATGGGTTTGCATTTGCTTTCATGTGTCAGTGCTACAAAGCATGTTTTTTCGAACAACATCAAGATGCCATGGGAGAGAAGGTTCATAGGTCCTTATGACAGAGCTACGGATGTGCACAAGGTTCCACTTCCTGTGCGTGACTTCGTTCCCAGAGGGGCTCCAGCGACAGGTGGACGTGTTGAAATTCACCTGGACAATGCTGACACGGCATTCAAAAAGGCTGGACTCAAGTTACTTAAGGCATGTGATGAAACACTGTGGACTGACAGGTTGTCGTCTGAACGCAAGGCTGCAATCAGAAAGTGGACATCACTGGTGTCATCAGAGCCGATGGCATGGGAAGTGGCTGTGCAACACTTCAGTCAAGGTGCTATGATTTTTGCTTCAGGAGGGCTGAATGAAAGCATCAGGGACTCATTGCGGCTGCCAAAGCGTCCAACACTCTGCATGCTCGGGCAAACCCTCTTTTCCGTTTTGCGAAGTTCTGCAGTGAACATGGCCTGAAACCGTGGCCGGTCAAGGAGGCGGTTGTCTATGATTTTCTCAACAGTGATGATGGATTTGCCCCGACCTTCCCAAGGAGCTTTATCATCTCAATCAGCTTCGCGCACCATTTGCTGGGCTTGAAGGGTGACATTGGGCAGATTGCTAGTGGCAGGACAAAGGGCTTGACACACGCGTGGTTCCTCAAGAAGCGCCGATTGGTGCAGAAGCCGCCACTGAGTGTGGAGCAATTGGTGGCCCTGGAGAAGATTGTTGTCGACGAGGCCAGGGGATCGCAAGATCGCATAGCGGCTGGCTTCTTTGTTTTTACAACATATTGCAGGGCCAGATATTCTGATGCTTTGAATGTGGCTGCTTTGCGATTGGACATCACCTTGAGGGACGGTCATGCTCATGGTTGGATCGAGGCTGATGCAGCACGAACCAAAACCGCATCCAACTTGGAGCGCAAAACCAGGTTTTTGCCCATGTCTGCACCGGTCAAGACGGTGAGTGGCTTGGATTGGAGCAGGGCATGGTTACAATTGAGGCGTGAAGCCCGTATGGAAGCTGCTGAAGGCAAACCACTGTTGCCGGCTCCAAACGACGGTGGGTCATGGGCGAACGTGCCGCTCAGTGCCAGCTCAGCAGGCATTTGGCTGAGATCTCTTTTGCAAGATGTTGGAGGCCCCGAGTTGAGCCGCGTTGGGACACACAGCATGAAATGTACTCTCCTCAGCTGGTGTGCGAAGTTCGGATTGGATCCATCCATTCGGAGGGCATTGGGTTATCATACCTCCAGTGGTGATAAGAGCATCAACACCTATGCAAGAGATGCGATGTCCACCCCACTGAGGGAATTGCAGCGAGTGATAGACTCGGTGGCCAGTGGTGCATTTCTACCGGATCAAACCCGGTCCGGGTACTTTGTGACAGCTGCAGCCGAGGAGTTTGATTCCTCGAGCGAATCCTCGGGCGACGAGGAGGATGTTGAGGATGCCAAAGCCGAGGAAGCCATCGATGCGATCGCAGGTCATTGGCAAGGAACTCGTGACATTTCCTGGTCAAAAGTGGCTGCAGTCTTTTTCAGACACAGCACCAGTCGGTGCATCCATGTCTTGCAGGATGAAGCAGGTGCCGAGTTTTGCTGTGGGAGAAGGATAACCACGGCATACATCAGACTGGAGAAGAAGCCTGACTTCCTCCACCCTTTGTGCTCTACATGTGAGCGCATTATCAACCGAGGATGATGTCGGATGTTGATAAAAAAGTCGGATTTGCATCAAGTCCGTTTGACATGTTGATTATGAAAGTAGAGGGATGTACCTCGATTGAATGTTGCATACATGTATCGTCATGACGATTGAACCGATGGGTTCTTGTTGGAACATTTTTGTGCGTCGATGGATGCACATAACTTTGAGTGGAATGCCACATGTTTGAAATGTATGTGTGTTCAGGCTCTAGTGTGAGTCAACAGCAATGCGAGCGACATGAATGTGTGTCCATTGCAGATAAATGAAATGTGCACGAGTGCAAAACCATACATAAGTTCGGTGATGTTGTAAGTTTCACTTAAAGGCCTTTTGAAGATTGCGGATGTTTGTTTCAACTGTTTCTCATGTCCATGCAACTGCATTCAAGCTGACTTTGTTCCGATCCTGCCTGCGATGTCAGTCGTGGACTCTGAAGCAGTTTTTGCGAGTAGGGCTGCGGCAATAGGACTCAGTGCAGAAGTCATTCAGCTTTTCAAAGATGGTGGCATAGCAACATTGGGAAATCTTGCATTTGCGTCATCTTACGTGCCTGGAAGTTCAGATGACTCCCCATTTACAGATCTTGTGAAGAAGGTGCTGGGCCGTGAAGGCTCCTTAGGAGAAATGGCCATGATCAGGCGACTTTTCAATGAGTCGTATGCCGCGACCTCAGCTGAGATGAAAACGTTGGTCGAACAGACGGACGAAGCCCCAAATAGAAAGTTAGCTGCTGCAGAGAGGGCTGAACGGTTTTCGTCACAACAGAAGAGACTGAAAGGCATAAACATGCAAGGCCAGATGGAACCTGGAGACTCACTTGTGGATCTTGCAGTCAATATTTATGAGTCTGACAGACTTCGATACATTCCGTGGGAAAGTTGTGCTTCAAGGGAACATGAAATTTTGACCTCTTCAAAGAAGGACAATGCATTGACTTTTGACAGCAACGGTAATCTTAAGATGAGCAAGCGAGAGCATGTGTCCCCATGTGAAGTTTCATCGGAGTTACAGATCAAGTACTGCCTCATCAGACGAGGCCTTGCACTGGAACAGGGAAACGTGATTGGTTTTGAACTGCATGAACAATGGGCAGAAAAATTGATGGCATGCAGACTCACTGATCCACCTTCGGGATATTCTAGGGTCACTTTCAAACAGTTACAGTTGGCCGATGCAAAGTTGTTTGTGGTGCTTGGTGAGAGAACCCGCATGGGTTTGAAGGTGACACAGGATGGCAGGCCATGTGATAAGGTCTTCAAGGCGGTCATGGAATGCCCCGAGGTTCAACATCTTTTGCAGCCGATGCCTCAGGCGTCACATGCACCTGGCAAGACGGGCGAGAAGGGCGGTGCACCACCAGTCAAGCGCACCATTGACAAACCAAGTCCGTCCAAAGGCATTGGGAAGAAGGGTAAATCAGGAAAGACATGGAAGCCATCTGTCCCTCAGGAACTTTTGAGTTTGGGATGCGTAGGAATCACCAACAAAGGGAACCCGCTATGCTACGACTTCCAGCTTGGGAAGTGCAGCCTTACGGTGCAGAACTCAAGGTGCTCAAAAGGGTTGCATTTGTGTGCAGTTGCAGGATGCCACAGAGATCACCAAGCGAAAGATTGCCCCAGGGCTTCAAAGAAAAGGGAATGACTATCAGTGGATGCAGGAGAAACGGCAGTCTCACAGGTGGATGACAAACGACCCCGAAAGGAGTCAATTTTTAGGGAACTTGGTGTGCCGAGCTTGGAAAATGAGACGGTCTTCATCGAGCTTTGTGCAGGTAGCGGCATCCTCAGTTCTACTGCCGAAAGGTATGGAATGAAAGTTTGCCCCATTGACTGTGAACGCAATAGGCATTCACCCTTTACAAAAATTTTTCAGATAGACCTGGCGAACGACAAAGCATGGTCATTCCTTGAGCACGTGCGTGATACTTCAAAAGTTGTGGCATGGCACATGGGGTTACCGTGTGGGACTTGTAGTAGGGCCAGAGAGATTCAATTGAAGGGCGTTTGGAGCCCACCACCGCTTCGAGATGCCGCCCACCCAATGGGCCTACCATGGAATTCACCGTCCGATGCCAAGAAGGTGGAAGCGGCGAACAGTTTGTATGAGAGAGCATTCAAATTTGCGTTAATGCTGGTGACACTGGGCCACATCATCACGATAGAGAATCCCACGCGCAGCTGGTTGTGGGAGTTACCCATCATCATGGCATTATTGGAATGTTGTTTCTTTGTGCATTTGCATGCTTGTATGTTTGGGGGCGCTCGGAAAAAGAAGACATCACTGCTGACGAATGAAACTATGTTTGAATCCCTCAGTGTCTTTTGCGATGGATCTCATGAACATGCTCCATGGGGTGTTGACGAAAACAATGAGTTTAACACTGCAAAGGAGGCTCAATACCCCCAAGGGTTTTGTGAAGCATACTGTCAGGTTTTGGCACGTTTGATGAACACACGTGCCGGTAATTTTTCAGCAGCCCCCGAGGGTCCAGGTGTGGAGAACGTTGATTCGAAACAGCTTTACAGGCCTTTCTCTCAACCGAGAGGGCGCAAGGTGCCTCAACTCATTGCTGAATACGCTGCAATCCATACCATTGTGCTGGACAGGGTGCCTGCAGTCAATCATAAACGTGTCATTCAGTCCCCTGTTTTACACATACCGGCAGGGGCTAAGTTGCTCAGAACTGAAGCGAAAAGGGGACAAGTGTTGTGCGTTTTTGGGATTTTCCACTCTTGTCAGCAGTTTGTGCAAGCCAGCAGAAATTTACTGCATCCATTTGACGAGTTCATGAACGTCCCTGACATATTGCTTAAATGTATGTTTGACATCCTCAGCATGGGTCCAGTTGGCATTGCAAAAGTTAGGCTGCAGAAGATTTTGGAATGGAGGCGCATGCGATGTGAACTTGAATCAGAGGAAAAAGCTTTGCATGCCAGGATACCTCCCCACTTGCAACATTTGGTGAAGGACAAACAGTTTCTGCTCCTCAGACAGCTTGCGCAAGACATTGGATGGCCTGACACAGAAATACACAAGGAAATGTTGGAGGGTTTCCGTCTTGTGGGTAAGGGCACCAGGTCTGGAGTGTTCAAATCTGAAGTCAAAACTGCAGCAATGACTGAAATGGACCTCATGGAAAAAGCAAAGTTTCTCAGGCCTTTAATTTTGGGAAAGATTGCGAACTCAAAAGCGCCGGATTACCTGACTGAACTGCACAACATTACAGACAACGAAGCAGGCGACAAAGGGTGGCTGGAAGGCCCGATGTCTGCTGAACAAGTGAGCGGACTGCTGGGAGATGTGTGGTTGCCGGTACAAAGGTTCGCCGTCAGACAGAAAAACAAACTGAGGCCCATAGACAACTTTGCTGAAAACCGGGTCAATGAAGCTTGGGAATGTCCCGAAAAGATCGACTTGCATGCTTTGGACCAGCTCACTTGCTTAATCTCTATTGTTTGCAAGGTAGCCGCGGCCAGGGGCGTCATTGAGATCCCGTTGAAGAATGGCGAGCGCTTGAGTGGCAAGCTGCATGAGGCCTGGAACCTGGAAAGCCTCAAGTGTTTGATCAGCACCTTGGATTTGAAAGACGCTTACAAACAATTTGGCATCCACAAGGATGACAGGTGCAAATCAGTTGTCAGCTTGAAACGTTTGGACGGCAAAGGGACGACACACTATGTGATGAACTGCCTGCCATTTGGGGCCAGTTCGTCTGTCCACAATTTCAACAGGATAGGCAGAATGATATGGGCCATTGGAGTGACCGAACTGCGACTGCCTTGGGTGAACTATTTTGACGATTATCCCATTTTGACACCTAGCGAGATTTCTGCCTCGACTATGGCTGCAGCCAAAAGGAATGTTGAAGCTTCTTGGATTTGGCTTTGCAGAGAACAAACTGGAGCCTTTCGCAACAAGTGCAGAGGTTTTGGGAGTTGTCGTTGACTGCGGCCTGGTGAGTGAGGTCAAGCTTGTATATGCGATGAAAGAGTCGAGGAGGCAGGAAGCTTTGAGTGCGATCGAGGACATCCTTGACAAAGGGGCTGTCACTCCTTGTGTGCTGCCGTCGGTCTTGGGACGGCTACAATTTGCGGATGGGCAACTGGCTGGGAGAACAGGCAAATTGGCTATGGCAGACATTCGATCACTTGGGTTGCATTCAAAGTCTAGTGTCAGTTTGGACAATGATGCGAGAGTTGCTTTGCAGATGTTGAAGGAAAGATTTATGGACAACCGTCCGCGCACCATAGTGTTGAACACCGAAGAATGCCCTTTACTTTTGTATACTGATGGTTCATACGAGCCAGGAGTGACATCCGAAGTGGCAATGATTGGTGGAGTGCTATTGGATGGTACGGCACCGGCAAGGGTTTTTGGGAGCCATGTCCCCAAGGACCTTCTGGCTCGATGGCACAACGAAGGTAAAGAACACTTGATTGGACAGGTTGAAATGTACGCTGTTGCGGTGGCTAGGGATGTTTGGAAGGAGCGGTTGCACAACCGGAGAGGCATCATTTTCATCGACAACTGGCCTGTGTTGGATTGCTACATACCTGGAACAGCGAAACAGAAAACATGGAGAGAAATTTTGCTTAGCATAGAAAGAGTTGACAAAGAATTTCCAGCGCAACTTTGGGCTTCCCGAGTTCCATCTGAGTCCAACATCGCTGACCCGCCTAGCCGTGGCACTCTGGAACCTATCAGATTTTTGGGTCAGCTGCTGATAGATGAGCCGAAGTGTCCAATGAACGGACATCCACTTGAGACATGTCTTGGCTGAAGCGGACTGGGGGCCTGATGAGGCAAAGATGTTTTTCACAATGTTTCGATGCTTTTTCCTTTCAATGAAACATGAGGTTATGACCTCTTTGGAATGCGTTTGATGTGAAATGTATGAATGGAAAGGAAGGAAACACTTGAAAAGGTCGATGGACCAATGCAGCGTGTGGAAATTGAATCTCGAACCCCAGTTCGCCGATGGACAAAAAGATTTGAGCGTGACCAGTGAAGATGCAGTTTCATGTCAGTCTTGTGATTTGATGTTTTTCAGTTTGTGAGCTGTGCTTGTTTTGTGTTTGAGTTTTTATTTCGTTTGGCGTCCGACGTTGCGCGGTTAAGGTGAGGGATGCGTGGAGGGGTATTTTTATGTTTGTGGGCTTTTGCCCCTTGTGCTGTTTTTAACTTCTGTTTCTGGACCTTTGGTAAACTTTAAGACAGTGGTCACTCAAAGAGTGATAACGGTTTAAAGTTTTACAAAGCAATGAGGCTTTGCCGAATGGTCCAGAAACTGAATGCAAACCCTAGGGTATTGTGTTACCCCTCATGGCGGTTGAATGCGACACCTTTGTCTTTAAACTATGCCTCTCATCCTCCTCCGCGTTAGACGTCTTACGAAGTAATTACTTTTGAAACAGGCCCACCAAACCTTGTTTCAACTCAGTTCATGTTCTGTGTGTTTCTGTTTGATGTTGCGACATGTTTTTGGTGAAACCTGATGTTCGTTTCCCTTGCTCTGTTTTTATATGTCCCCGCGTCTACGCGACATGTGCGGATATATATATGTTTCGTGTATATATATGGTGAATGTTTTAAAAAAACAAAGGAAAGGGAAACAAACAGAAACAAAGAGGATGAACATGTTCATGCAGTGGATGTCTTTCAATTTTGTATGTTGCATGCCGCAGTCAGGGTGGAGTGGGTGGGAAACCTTCATCCCAACGTGTTTGTTTGACCCGCCCTGTCTCACTTCGTTTGTCCCGCCCTTAAAGTGGGGGCCTGATGAGGCAAAGATGTTTTTCACAATGTTTCGATGCTTTTTCCTTTCAATGAAACATGAGGTTATGACCTCTTTGGAATGCGTTTGATGTGAAATGTATGAATGGAAAGGAAGGAAACACTTGAAAAGGTCGATGGACCAATGCAGCGTGTGGAAATTGAATCTCGAACCCCAGTTCGCCGATGGACAAAAAGATTTGAGCGTGACCAGTGAAGATGCAGTTTCATGTCAGTCTTGTGATTTGATGTTTTTCAGTTTGTGAGCTGTGCTTGTTTTGTGTTTGAGTTTTTATTTCGTTTGGCGTCCGACGTTGCGCGGTTAAGGTGAGGGATGCGTGGAGGGGTATTTTTATGTTTGTGGGCTTTTGCCCCTTGTGCTGTTTTTAACTTCTGTTTCTGGACCTTTGGTAAACTTTAAGTCTTTGGTAAGGTCTCTGAGCCGACAACAGCAAGCTTTGAGCTTGAGTTCATGTGAGGCAGAACTTTATGGTTTGCAATCAGTGTGTCAAGAAAGTGTTGCGTTTGGAAGACTGGTTCACCGTCTTCTTTTTGCACTTCATGAGATCGATGAGCCAGAAGAAGTTGTGATTTGGTTGGAGAGCGATTCAAGCTCCGCATTGCAACTTGTGAGATCCATGGACGTGCCACGACGTTCGCGACATATTGAGATAAGATTGCATTGGTTACGAGAGCAGATGAGAGAGGGTTTGTTGAAATTGAGACACAGAAGTGGTGTTGAAAATCCAGCAGATCTTTTCACTAAATGCTTGAGTGCCAAAGCTTTCTATAAACACCGTTATGCTCTTGGGATTGTTGTTCCAGATGGTTTGACAGCTGAGTTGGCAGAACTTCGTGAGCTGAGTGTGTTGCAGCAAGTGTTGACTCAGGGTTCTTCAATTGCGATTGTGGAACTGTGTTGTTCGGAACATTCGAACTTGAGAAAGGTCTGTGAAGTTTCAAAGGTCCCATACATTGGTGTAGTTGCTAAGGTGCAGAGTTCTGGAACGTTGAGTCGTGTAGCTGTTTGCATTCGACAGTGGAAGAACTCGTCATGTCCACCTTGGGTGCATATTCATGCATCGACTCCTTGTGGAAGTGGAAGTCCGCTTCGCAATTTCAATCCGGACTCAGTCACTGAAAAGGACCAGGAATGGGATGAGATCATCAACGCGATTGGTGGTTACTTCAAACATGCAGACTCATGTTCGTTTGAGCTTCCAGAACGAAATACCATTTGGTCCCGACCTGAGACAGTGAATCTTTTGCAGAGTTTTGACATGAGGCATGAGGCTTTGGTGAGGTTGTGCAAGACTGGATGTCAGAACAAGGATGGTATTCCGATTGGAAAGACATTGAAGTTTGTTTCCAATTCAGCTTGGTTTGCACTAAATCTTCACTCCAAACTTTCTACATGTACATGCCAGACTCATGCAGAACTTTATCAAATCAACTATACTGAAACAGCGTTTTACAACCGGAAGTTGGCAAGATACATTTTGATTGCGGTCAAACATGCTTCGAAGAAGAGTTGAATTTGCGTTTGAAAGGGGGCCCTGTGACTGTGATTGTGAGAAAGAGACAGAAGTTGACGTCATGTTTCATTTTGTTTCATTTCTGTTTGCACGTTGTTTCAAACAAATGTTGCCAAAGACAAACAGGAGTTTTCACTATGTTCCATCTTGTGCAGAGTTTTGTTGCGCGATGCTGTAAGATGCGGTGTGCGCAGCGCAGAACAATCTGAAAGGTCACTGATCCTATCACGATTGTGATGGCGGTTCGACACTTCGTTTCACGTTCTAGGTTGATTGCTCCTAAGAGTTTAGCCACGGTCTAGTGCTTTTTCACTACCGGACGCGGTTTGGTTTGTAGCCATGGCCAAGTCTGGATGGACAGATGAGGATGAGAAGGCTTTGCTTGGTCTTCTTCAGAAGAAGTGGCACAGTGAGAATTCAGGGTCAGGCTATGCAGCCGGATCCAGTATTTTGACTCCTTTGGAGAGTCAAGGAGCAATGACAGATGGAAGCAAGCGACTTCGTGAGGCTCTGGATGATGATGAATTCGATGTGATTTCTTCAGCAGCTGAACCTTTGAGTGCACAGTTGCCTGTGATGCCTATCCCAATCTTTCCTGGGATTGCCGACAAGGTCCTTGATCAGCTTACTGCTGATTTGGTGCCTGAAGGTATGAGTTTTCGAGATTGGAGCAGAACGAAGTTTGCGTTTGGAAAGTTTGCCAATGAAGGCAAAACCTACCGTGAGGTATATGTAGATGATGAGATGGCAGGTTATTGCAAATGGAGTATGTGTCACCTGGGAAACAAGAGTACGAGTCCAATTGCAAAGGATTGGTATTCTTTTCTCTGCGCATGCAAGGTTGTGGAGGACTCTGGAAAGGTTGGAAAGCCAAAGGGTTGCTTCACTGGAACTTCAGTGCAGAGGCAGCTGGGTGATTGAGAGTATCTTCATTGGTGCAAAGGCGAGGAAAGACTATGAGCTGGTTGTTCATTGGATGGTGGACAACGGGACAATTCGTACTATATGTATTGACCTATCGAACTTGGGCGATATGTGCTGAAGTCTGAATGGGTTATAGCTTGTATATGGAATGGAGTTCATCTCAAAAGGGGGTGTGAAAATTTCCGACATCCGTGAGATGAATCCATTGGTCTTTTCTGCATTGGAAGAAGTGAATTTGGTTTTCATCTTGATGATGAGCTCAACCGTGATGGTTGACATCGTATTTGCACGTTTCATGTTTTGCACGTTTTATTGGAGATGACGAAACTCAACAACGATATACTTTTCGTCTTCTTTGAGTACTTTGATTGCACGGAGAACATCGTGAGGATTTGAATTTGTATAGTGACATGGAAAATCAAACTATTTTCCATACCTTTTGCATTAGTTGTCGTCGACGAAGTGCACGAAGGAATCGTGAGAAGATCGTAGAATTCATTTTGTGACTTCGGAAGAAGGAACTTTGTTTGACATTGATCGGAGAAGTTTAGTTGTTTTGTCTCTCAATGATGATAGCGAGAGCAACGTTCTGAAAGGCATTCAGAACTGGAGTTGCTAACAGATCTGAGGGAGACATCATGAATCATGTTTTGGTGCTTGAAATGTTTCAACGTTTTTCAAGCACTCAAACTTATTTAACCAAACAAACCATGTCTTGATGTAAAGACTTTTTGTGAGGACATGTGTTTTTGATCGCTTTTGTGAAAGTTAGCAGAAAGATGCTGACTGGCGACTCCGCATCATTTTTGTGTCAAGGCGTGACACACCAACAAGAACCATAGCGACATGAGCAAGACATTTCTCCTTGTTGCTTGTGTGTTTGGTAAAAGTGGCTGAGCTCTGTGAGTGGTTGACTTGGTTGCGTGGACGGTCTTAGTGAGTTAAGGACGACGTCCTGGACGCTGACCCAAGTAGGTTTCGAAGGTTGAGGTTACCTTCCGCACTGTCACGCCTCGGTTTGGCGGTTTTGTTTTGTGTTGCTGTTTTTGGTTTTGGGTTGGTTGTTTCGCTTTTGGTTTTGGTTGCCTTTTTTGTTTTGGTGGTGACTTCGTGACGGCCTACTGGACTGTACACAGGTCCTTTACCAGTTCACTCTTGAGGCCACTCAATCAGCAGACGGCCATGTGTATGCGCTAATTAACAATGAGACCTAATTTGCAACATGCAATTGAACGTGTTGAACGACCTGGCGGAAGCCATGAAGGCGTTGGACGGAAAAAAGATTCTCTGAGGTGGGACGTCTGGGATAGCTGGGAGTTTCTGACATGCCTTGTCGAGAAGTTTGGTGGCAGCATCAATCTCGGCACAGAGTCAGCTGAGTACTATCGGGTGACACGTTTTCATTGGTAAGAATCCGGGTGAAATTTGAAGCTATTTTCATCGCTTTGTTATTTCCTGAACCTCTTTTTGTTTCCCAGAGTTCTTGACCCTGAACGTCTTTTTGTTTCCGGGGTTTCTGATTTATGTCCCCTCAATCCCGTATTTATGTCCGCAGGTGCCTTGTTTATTTCCTTGAGTAATTGGGAACAGCTGGACAGACACCCTCCGAGCTGATAAACAACATTACCTTGAATATACTGCACGGGGAATGACGTAGCGACCGCCCTCCTCTTTTTCTCCTCTCCCTTTGTTTTGGCGTGTCCCTTTTTCACCCATTTGATGACCCCGCTGCCATTTGCCCCTTGGCATCGCTTAGTGATCTGCTCCCACTTGATATTGCTTTGTGGGGGTCTTTTGCTCGCTTATTGGTGGTCCTGCCCCCCTCCGGGCCCCTTTTCTTCTATGTGTGATTGTTTGTGTGCCGTGCTTTCCTTGCTCTCCTTTTTGGTTTTTGGTCGCTTCCTTGGTTCCTCTCTCGCTGTGGCTCCTCTGTGTCGTTTCTTGCTGTTGTGGTTTTGCCTGTTGGTTTGCGGTTTTCTTCCCTTTGGCCTTGGTGTGCCGTCCTTGGTGTTGCGTTGTGTTCTTGTTTGCTGTTTTTGTTGCGTTGTGGGGTGTCTCCCCTCCCCCGCTGGCTGTTGTCTCCCTCCCCCCTTCGGTTGTTCCCTTGCGGCGTTCTGGCCCAGTTACTGTGCTGGTCCCCTCCTCTGGGTATTTGGTTGCTTCTTGCGACGGCCCGGTTGCCTTGCTCTTTTGCTTGGGGTGTGGTGGTGCTTTGTTTCCTCGCTTCATCTCGTTTCATGGCAGCAAGGCCTGTGGCCCTGTGTGGGGTTTTGTTACCCTCTACACCATGATGCGTGTGTTGTTGTGGTGCTCTGTGCTCCTGCGCAGGGGTATTCATCTTAGGATGATCCAGGTCCCCCCATTGGACACCGCTAAGTTACACACTCGCCGCTCCTAGTGGCATACTCCGCTCCTGTCCTTATCTGCCTTCCCGGCGCCCTCTCTCCCTTTTTCTTGTTTTGTTGTGGGTGTTTGTTTGTCGGTCGGTGGCGTTTTTCCTTCCCTTTGTGCAATCCTTTCCCTTCACTTAGGCGAGAGAAGTCTGGAGCTCAGCTCTTTTAGAGGGTATTCTCTGGCGTGTCTTGTTGGATTTGTTTTCTGATGTTGTATGTTTGGCAAGGAAAGAACTTGGCTTACTAAGGTGACTAAGATTTAGAGAGTCCCGGCGCCCCTGGAGGGCTCCTTTTCCCTGTCTCTCTTCCTTTGTCTCTCTCCTCCTTAATCGGTGGTGTGTTTTGCTACTTGAATTCGTTTTTGTCTTGTTTGTGACCTTCTCTGGTGTGTAGGTTGTCCTGTGGCTTTGCCTGGTCACTAGTTTTTTCTGAGAGGGGCTGTAGCTAGCCGGCCGGAGCCATGGACCAAGCTGCACTGCAGTGAGTCTCATTGGAGCAATCCAGTGGTGCTCCCTGTAGGACCGCCCTTGAGCAGCAAAAGTCTGCCTGCATGGTTCGTTCGTTTGGCGGATGAGAGTCGGTGACTCTGCAATGTGCCCATGCACTCAATGGGTGAGTGGTACTTGTTTGTATGGCACTGCTGACGTATGCTTTGCATACTGCAATGCACTGCAGGTCTTTCAGGGACGATGACACCCTGGATTGTCCTGAACAGTTCTGCGGGTGCCCTTTTAACGAACCCTGCAACAATCTGTGGTACTTTGACGGAAGTGAAGATGGTGTGACTAGCCAGCTGCGACGGAGTTATCGCTTGCTGCATGATTTCGCTGTCTTAGTGTGGGGTCATTATACATTATGGCTCCATGCGATTTGCAGGTCTTCTGACTTATCTTGCATGGTTTCCTTCCATTTGAGCATTGCCTACGGCTGAGGATTACCACTGGCAGAGCTCGATTATCTGGTCAGGTGTGCATATTTTCCCCTATGAAGCTAGGGGCCCTGCACTCTGTCTCTTGCGTTGGCTGTACGGATGGTTTTCACCTGGTCTGCAAACCTTCCTGAACGCCAATACCGCCTGCCCCCCCCTGCTGGGGGGGTGCTTGGTACAACGACCACTGCGACATTCTTATCAACTGAGGATGGACGATCCAGGCCCCTTTTCATTGTGGCCTTCGGTACAAGTACATCTGAGAGGATGCTGAGAGAGGCAATTTTGTAGGACCGTGACCTTGTACAGCTTCTTCTATGCCCACGACGGTATATACAATGTTTCGACTTTTATGTTTCACGGAATGTCGTAGTGGATAATTAATTTTGGCATGTTTTTGAGTGTGACACAGTGGTAAGACCGCTGTGTCCATTGGCAAATCCTTTCTTGTGGGTGTTCTTGTTTGGGCCCTTGCCCCGTTGTGTGTTTGGTTTGCGTTTTTTGTTTGCTCTGACGAAACGCAAATCTGGCTGGGGGATTTGCGGTCGTCTTGTGGTTGTGTGTGGTGTTTTGTTTTGATTGTTGTGATTTGCCTGCACACCTGGACCGGTTGGGTCCTTGTACAAACGTCGCTTTTGACTGCTTATGCTCATGTAAGGACCGAGCCACAGAGCGACATCGGCCATACTCGAGGGAAAAAAAAAGAGTGGGGTTTTGTGTTACCCTCTACACCATGGTGTACGTGTTGTTGTGGTGCTCTGTGCCCCTGCGCTGAGGTATTCATCTTAGGATGATCCAGGTCCCCCCATTGGACACCGCTAAGTTACACACTTGCCACTCTTTGCGGCATGTTGCAGCTCAGCGCGCTGATGAAACTTTATTTTTCCTCTCCCAAAAAAGAAGCTGAAAGCAGCTTCTAGTAGGACTCCCTCTTGCGTGGCGTGCGTCCTCTGCGTTCCCCCGCGCGGTGCATTTGGGTAGTGGTGACTTTGTGGTAGCTGCGGGTTCAACCAACAGTGGTTTCTTGTGTGTTTGTTCTGTTTCAAGAGTGAAACTTTTAATCTGCAGCTGCAACACGTCACTCTCATGTTTTTACAGGTGAACAGAGGTTCAGCTTTGTTATTGCACACTGCGCAAGGATGACACACACAAATTGCAATCTGAAGCGTGATATGTTCTGTCAACCATCCACTGAATTATATATTCGTGTGGCCTCTTCGTTTCAAGTAAGCGCCTCCAAAGGGAGGGAGGGTGGGTCCACTTATTTAGTGGCGTGTTTTTCTCTTTTTGTGCCATGGGGGTGAAATGTTGAGACGGCAGGTGCATAAAGTGAAGTGAGGTGTTTTTGCATTCCTGGACCTGGTTTCATTGCAATTTTTGGTGTTGGACCAGTTACGGTATTTATTTGGAAAGTGGTGTCTTTTTGGAAAGACTGGATGAACACCGACGTTCAGAGAGAGCAGTTTGATGGTGACAGTTTCCTGTCAATGGTTTCGGACCCTGTTGCGAGAGCCTCGGATGAAACTGCTGAAGACGTTTTGCAAAGCTCAGTTTGCAATGAACCTGTAGTTGCACCTTTAATGTCGGAACAAAGTTGTCCAGATGTTTCTCAACATGAACCTGGTTTGCATGGCTTGGAGGGTTCTCAGCATGACCTTGGATTTCAAGACTTGGACAGTTGCGGCCTTCCACAACCTTCCCAGGGTGAATTTGTGGCTGAGACCCCAGATGAACCAGTTTCAAGAGCAGATTACAACAGAGCGTTGTTTGAAGCCCGCATGTCATCAATGAGTGATGTAGAGTTGAAGATGCCTTGGGAAACGGGAATCATGAAACAACTTTTTGACAGCGATGATGATTCTGTTTTTCCGAAAGTAGTACCTGCAGTGCCACCAGACTACTTGATGCCTGTTGCAACAAGCGGTGCAGAACCTTCTGAACCTTTGGGTATGTCAGGGAGGCCCACGGCTGATACCTTGGTGCATGCAGAAGTGTCTATGCCGCTGTATTCATTTGCAATCAAAGTTGTGCCTGACAGAGACATGTTTTCGGAGGAAGCTGCAGTCTGGGAAAAGGCCATTCATAAGTGGTTGCAGGTGTTTGACATTCTTGGATTTCCTGGCATGTTGGGTCATGCGTTGCTTTCTGAACAGGTAGACGCGGTGAGTGGATCTCGGAGTGCAGTCCTACGTGATGCGCTTGGAGTCAAATCCCCAAGGACTGCTCTTAAACGGGCTCAGACACTACTGCGTTATTTTTCATGGTTGCAATCAAACGGTCATGAATGGGATCCATGGGACAGAACGATGTGCCTACAGTACATGGGACAGACTGGAACTCAAGTGCAAGCTGCATCAAGAGGCATTACTTTGTTGGAGGCGCTTAGATTCAGCAAGTATGTAATGGATTTACCAATTCCAGAGACGCTGCTGTCGGATCCCCAGCTGAGAGGCAGGGCACAGAGGCTGATGGTTGCAAAGGACACCTATCACCCTGCTAGGCCTCTTAAGGCATCGGAATTGGCGGCACTTGAAAAGGCCATGGACTCTGGCATGGACACAAGGGATGTCTACCTTTTGGGCGCAGTGATTTTTGCAGTACTGTCCAGATCAAGGTGGTCGGACCTCAGGTACGTAGATCAATTCTGGGTCGAGCGTGCAGAGTTCAATGGGGAGCCTTTTGGATTTGTGGAGGCCAGAACAAAGTTCCACAAGACGGCCACGAGTCTTGCAAAAAAGTTGAGGTATATGCCCCTTGTGGCTCCATTGCAAGGGGTTACAGACGTTGACTGGTCAAAATTTTGGCTTGAATCTATGCTGGAATTGAATGTGGACATCAACCATGAACCTTTTGGGGCAATTTGCAGGGCCCCGTCACAGGGTGGTGGGCTGTGCACTCGTTCATGCACTTCGGAGGAGATTGGGGCTTTCATCAATAAGCTCCTCAAGACGGGCTCGGACAATTCAATCTCATCGCACAGTTTCAAGCACACCACTCTGGTTTGGTGCAGTGCTTATGGTTTGGATGAACCGTCCCGCACCCTGCTGGGGCATCACGAGCTGCAAGGCTCAAAGTCAATGGCAGTATACTCACGGGACATGCTGACGCGGCCGTTGCAACTTTACTGCAGCATGTTGTCAAACATCAGGAAGGACCATTTCCGTCCTGACGAATCCCGCACAAGTAGGATGCTGGACTTTATGAAGATTTCAGAGAATGTTGTGGGAGCAGGCGACAAGGCTACAGCTACAACTGCCCAGGTTACTTTCGACCCTAGTCGTGGGGCAAATGATGTTGGTGGATATGAGCCTCCTACACCGGTGGAGACGGAATGCAAGTCGACGATTGACGACGAGCAGGTGGGGGAGGAGTCCAGTGAGATCCCTTCATCGGACTCCAGTTCGGATGAGTCGGATAGCGACAGTTCTGGAGCCAAGCCACCTGCCAGGGTTGATATCCCTGGTCCCGTTTGGAGAAATAAGAGAAGTCATGTGGTGCACAAGTGCTCGGAGATCGAACAGCAGACTGCATGCGGCAGGCTCATCGTTCAAGCGAACTTTGAGTTGTTGGAACAGGGATGCTCCTCCTTGAATGCAAGGTGTAGCCGGTGCTTCAAAGGTGAGGTGATCACCAATTTGGGGGGGCTTGTAGAAGCCTTTGACCGGCAGAGGGCTAAGCGCCCCAGAGCTAAGTGAGCGAGCAGGCGTGGATGAAAAGTGTGCCTCAGTGACTTCACCTGATTTTTTCCTCAATCAGCTTGCCATACTTGAAATATATTCCTTGTCATTGCATGTCTTTGATTTTAGATCTCATGTGCAGAAACGTCAACTGTGACATCAATTTTTAATAGGATTGATACGGCAAAAGTGCCATCTTAAGAGAGATAGATGTGAGCATCCTGAGGCAATGGCCATCTGATTGAGCGCAATCAGTTTTTCAAATGGTTTAGAGCCGAAAGCGGTGTGGAGACCATGACATGAGTTGAGAGCAACTGCATGTTTTGGTTCCAGGCTGTGTCCAGCATTTGAGCTGGCAAAGGTGTTTCTGCAAAGGAAATCAACATGGCATGAACTTGTCAGGGAGTCACCATTTCTTTTGGAAATTTTTGTGACTTCAATTCTTGAAGGGCAGTGGGATAACCCCGCTCTTGCGCTATGGCCACCTCGTCGATACTGGACTCTGAGGCGACCTTTGTTCAGCAGGCGGAGGATGCGGGGCTGACTCAATTATGGGTGGACGCCCTAAAGGCAGGATCGTTGGCTACGTTTGCAAAGCTGGCTTTTGCAGTGACCAGTCCTGGGACGGTGGCAACGGATGAGCAGGTGAATAGATTCCTGAACACCTTGCGCCCAGGAACCCCAGCTACCATAGCTGAACTGGCAGCATTCAAAAGGATCCTATTCGAGAGTCAGACCTTGATGATGCATAGCTTCAAAGCGGCTGCAAAGGGTGAAGAATCAGCGCCGAAGCGCATGGCACAGCCCGAAAGGGATGCGCGACTGGAAAGGCAGAGGGAACAATTGAGGGGTCTTGAAATCAAGGGCCCATTGGAACCTGCCCATGGGCTTTACGATCTTTGCGCCGCCATGATTGAGCGCAATGAGATCTCCTACATCAACCCCAATAGATGCCTATCCCGGCAGCAAGAGCTTATGGGGTCGAAGCCAGAGAAAGAGATTCAACTTGATGCTACGAAGACATCGCTTATCGTGAAGGAGCAGCAGAGCCATTCAGAGATTAGCATCAGCTCAGACTTGGCGCTATACCAGGCGCTCCAAAGGCGCACTTTGGCAATGGATTTGACGGGCTTGGCTTCCTACGAAGTTATGAGAAAATGGATTGATCGTCTCTTCTCTCTTTATGCCCAGGCCCCAGCACCTGGGTTCCAAAAGGTGACCCAAGCTCAGTTGCTACGTGCGGACCGCCAAGCATTTGTGCGCATCAGTGAACAATTTACAGGGTCCTTGAAGACCTTTGCGGGGGCTGGCAAGCCGTTGGACCCGCTCATTGAGTGTTTGGAGGCCGACATGACAGTGACTTACTTTATGTTGCCGATACCTGCAGGCCAGGGACAAGGGGGCAGCAGCACAGACAAGGTTGACAAGGACAAAAAGCGCCCTGAAGCTCCAGGCAACACAAAGGGTCCCACGAACCAGAACAAGCATCAAAAAGGTGCATCAAAGGGTTCAAACAAGGGACCAAAGGGCAAAAAGAGAGATCCGGTACCGCAGTCTCTGAAAGGAATGCACTCAAGGACGCCGCAAGGCGACCCCATTTGCTTTGCCTTTAACCTGGGCTCATGCAAACAAGGAGCGGCATGTCCCCGCAAACATGTGTGTGCAGTGCCGGGCTGTTACAAGGCTCATCCTCAAACAGAACATCAATGACAAGATGGTCATGCTGTGGGAGATGAGACACAAGTGAAAAAACGGAAACTTCAACCTCTGGAAGTTGAACACCGAAGTAATTCTGATGGTGTGAAACCACAGCTTGGAGAATCTGGTTTTTTCTGCATGGAACTGTTTTGCGGTACAGGTAACCTGACCTATGCAATGAAACATTTTTTCCTGACAGCTTCGGAATTGATCACAAAGTGAACAAACCAAAAGTCAAAGTTGTCTGCCTAGATTTGACGAAAGAGGACCACCAAGACCTGGTGGAGCAGTGGGCATTATCTGGGAAGTGCCTCTGGGTCCATTTTGGGGTTCCCTGTGGCACGGCTTCGCGTGCAAGATTTCGACGCATTAGCAGGAAGATACATGGGCCTCCTCCTTTACGTACACCACAATTTCCCGATGGGAAGCCCGGCCTCACAGGGCTGCATGCAGTGAAACTGAGGGCGGCAAATCGCCTTTATAGCTACATGCGCAGGCTCATAAAACAGCTACATGCAATGGACATTATTTGGACGGTTGAGAACCCTTTCACAAGTTTACTTTGGGATACATCTTATTGGAAGGACATTGAGAAGTGTACGGACCCGTTTTATTGTGAGCTGCACAATTGCATGTTTGGTGGAAAGCGTTTGAAGCGCACATGTTTGGCTTCTAATAGCAGTGCGGTGATGTCATTGAATATTTTATGTGATGGACAGCATGAACATGCCCCGTGGTCCATCAACAATGGTGTCTTTGATACCTCACTGGAGGCCGAATACACACCATGTTTAGCCAAAGCTTTGGCTACAGCAATTCTGGAGGGTATTTCAGGTCAATACAAGCTCCCTCATGTTGCGCAGCATGCGAAGAAGCTTAAGCTCTCACACTTTCATGCCATAGCAGCTGCAAAACAACCCACCAGAGCGCTTCAGCTTTCCACGGTCCCTGAGTTTTCACAAATTGTTGTGCTTTCCAATTTACCATGTCATGTTACTTTCAGCATTTCAGATTCTAATTTACAACAGTGTTTGAGCGTCACATGGCTCCAGCACGCCTACACCATTCCCTGTCAGAGTCGCTTATTGAGAGCAACCAGAAAAAAGGGGGGTGAAATCCGTCGCTTCAAGCTTTCAGTGGAACACACGCAGACACTGAGATCATTGTCAGACACTGGTCAGAAAGGTTCAAGTGATGCGGAACTGCAGTTGAGGGAATGCGCAAAATGTGGGGATAAGTGTACCCCTCTTTCATTTGTTTTGGATGCTGATTGCACAACTGGGGATTGCTGTGACTGGGTGTTTGGTATTAGATGGACGCCAGAGGAATTTATATCTCAGGCGGTTGCAGTGGGACATCCATTTATGGTTTTTTCGGGATTGCCGACGGAAGTCAAAGACGCCTGCTTGCATGTTGCGGAAAGTGAGGAGTTTGAGGTGATAAACAACCGATGCACCCGCTGACGATGACTACGAAGGACCTAGAAGCAGAATGCGATGAGAAGGCAAACCTGGCCTTGAGATATATGACAGGGAGAAGCAGCGGGGCAAACCTGGCCTTGAGATATATGACCAGCGGGTCGGATGACCTGGATCAGAAACTTTGGGAAAAGACGCAACTGGAGGTTAGCAAAGGATGGCTGGCTGGCCCAATTGACTGGGATAGTTTGCCTGAGGATGCCACTGTATCCCGACGTTTTCCGCTGGACCAATCTGGGAAAGTGCGACCGATTGACGACTTGAAACAAAGTCAGGTAAATGCAACTGTTACCTCTTTTGAGCAAGCCACTGTAGACGGTCCAGATGTTATCAGTGCATTTGCCATATTCTTCATGCGATGTTTGCAAGCGGCTGGGAAAAGCACCGACCTATTGGGAAGGTCACTGGACCTCGCTTCAGCGTATAGACAATTGGCTATAGCAGAAGATTCCCTGAAGCATTCCTTCTTATCGGTTTATTCACCTCATAGCAAAAAGGCCGAACTGTTTAGCCAAATTGCTTTGCCCTTTGGATCAAGGACGGCGGTAAACGCTTTCATCAGGTGCGCAAGATTTCTTCAATGGGTGTCGGCGCGTTGCCTAAAATTGCCGGTGTCCTGTTACTTCGATGACTTTGTAGCCTTCTCGACACCTGGCTTGGCCAACAACACTCAAGCTGCATTGTGTCTCATGCTAGACATACTTGGCTGGAGCTTTGACAGGGAAGGGCCTAAGAGCGATGAATTTTCGCGGCTGGTCATGGCCCTAGGAGTCCAATTTGATCTTTCTGGATGTGCTGATGGTCTACTCACGGTATCAAATACAGACAAGCGTGTCAAGGAGACCACTGAATTGCTTGATCAAGTTCTTGCGGCTTGTGCGTTGGATAAAAAGAGTGCATTGACTTTGAGGGGGCGCCTGGCTTTCTGCGATTCATTCATCTTTGGAAGAATGGGAAAAATTGCATTGCAAAATATAACGAAGCATGCGTACAACACGCCCTTCAGAGCTGAGCTGTCGGACACGTTGGTGGATTCACTTAAGCTGCTGAAGGACAGAGTGCTCCTGGGAAAGCCCAGGCAATTGCAATGCGAACTCTTGCAGCCCATGTTCCTATTTACGGATGCTAGCTTTGATCAGGTCAAGGGAGCGGGGCTTGGAGCGGTTTTGATTTCAGGCGATGGCCACATCATTTCTTGGTTTGGAATTTGGGCCGAGGTTTCAGACTTGGCAGCCTTTTTAACAGACGGAAGACAGAATGCAATTGGAGAACTGGAAACCTTAGTAGTTGCCATGTCCCTTATGGTTTGGAGCCAGTTGCTGAAATCGGCGCCGCTTATGGTCTACATTGACAATGAGGGTTCGAAATTTTCTTTGATCAAGGGCTACTCCAGCTCACCGTCCATAACTGCTATATGCGCGCTTGCAGCCACCTACCTGGACAGCTACTGTATCTTACCCTGGTTCAGCAGAGTTCCTTCTTCGTCAAACTTGGCTGACTTCCCCTCCAGGTTGATGGATCATCCTCTTTTAAGAAGAGAATTGAGAATCCCTGAGAGGGACGCCAGAGATGCCTTCAAAGGAAGCATGAGTTTCATCAAAATGGCAAAGACGCCACAATAAACATGGGTGGGGGCCGTGGCGAAAGCGGGCGGCGTGAATTCCCCATCATCTAAGAAGTAAAAAGTGTGCGCTGATCGTCTTTGACTGGAGCGGGTGACCTGTGTTTTTGATCCATCTTTTTTCATCAGCTGAGAGCAGTTTGGCGACGGAATGTTTATTTGCGAGATTTCGGCGAGAGCGTTGTTTTATATGTATATATATATATACACAGATGTATACATATATATATATATGTTCTTTTATGTGTAAGTTTCGTCAATCTGTGCTGAGCACTGAGGAGACGACTTTTTGTTTGTGTGTTGCGTTTTGTTTTACTGCACGTTCGTTATGGATGTCCACGGTTTTTGGGTTTGGGAAAATAAGTTGCAGCTCAGCGCGCTGATGAAACTTTATTTTTCCTCTCCCAAAAAAGAAGCTGAAAGCAGCTTCTAGTAGGACTCCCTCTTGCGTGGCGTGCGTCCTCTGCGTTCCCCCGCGCGGTGCATTTGGGTAGTGGTGACTTTGTGGTAGCTGCGGGTTCAACCAACAGTGGTTTCTTGTGTGTTTGTTCTGTTTCAAGAGTGAAACTTTTAATCTGCAGCTGCAACACGTCACTCTCATGTTTTTACAGGTGAACAGAGGTTCAGCTTTGTTATTGCACACTGCGCAAGGATGACACACACAAATTGCAATCTGAAGCGTGATATGTTCTGTCAACCATCCACTGAATTATATATTCGTGTGGCCTCTTCGTTTCAAGTAAGCGCCTCCAAAGGGAGGGAGGGTGGGTCCACTTATTTAGTGGCGTGTTTTTCTCTTTTTGTGCCCCCCCCCACCCTGCAAGTAGTGGTGAGAGCACCACTTTTTCTCTTGGTTGACATGAACATTCACACAATGTGTTTCACAGAATACGTGTGGAAGGCCACTTTATAACGTATTCTTTCTTTTCTACTTACCCCCGAAAGCGGGCGGCGTGAATTCCCCATCATCTAAGAAGTAAAAAGTGTGCGCTGATCGTCTTTGACTGGAGCGGGTGACCTGTGTTTTTGATCCATCTTTTTTCATCAGCTGAGAGCAGTTTGGCGACGGAATGTTTATTTGCGAGATTTCGGCGAGAGCGTTGTTTTATATGTATATATATATACACAGATGTATACATATATATATATATATGTTCTTTTATGTGTAAGTTTCGTCAATCTGTGCTGAGCACTGAGGAGATGACTTTTTGTTTGTGTGTTGCGTTTTGTTTTACTGCACGTTCGTTATGGATGTCCACGGTTTTTGGGTTTGGGAAAATAAGTGTGGCATCCTCTGCTCCTGTCCGTTTCTGCCTT
The DNA here is from genome assembly GCA_947184155.2 of Cladocopium goreaui. Taxonomy (NCBI): domain Eukaryota; class Dinophyceae; order Suessiales; family Symbiodiniaceae; genus Cladocopium; species Cladocopium goreaui. The sequence goes on from CAMXCT020002802.1 coordinate 263,548, forward strand.
CCCGGCGCCCTCTCTCCCTCCCTCTTGTTCGGTTGTGTGTGTGTTTTTGTCGGTTTTTGGTGTTGTTCCTTCCCTTTGTGCAATTTCCTCTACCTTCACTTAGGCGAGAGAAGTCTGGAGCTCAGCTCTCTTAGAGGGTGTTCTCTGGTGTGTCTACTTAGTTTCTTGATGTTGAACGTTTGGCAAGGAAAGAGCTTTGCTTACTAAGGTGACTAAAGCCTGGAGAGTCTTGGCGCCCCCAGGGGCTCCTTTTCCCCAGTCACTCTTCCTGTGTCTCTCTCCTCCTCATTCGGTGGTGGTTTGCTACCTGAATTCGTTTTTTCGTTTTCGTGATCTTCTTGGGTGAGCCGAATGTCCGTTGGCCTTGCCTGGTCGGTTTTGTTGTTTTGAGAGGGGCTGTAGTTAACCGGCCGGAGCCATGGACCAGGCTGCACTGCAGTGAGTCCCATTGGAGCAATCCAGTGGTGCTCCCTGTAGGACAGCCTGGGGCGCCCGTGAGCAGCATAAGTCTGCCTGCATGGTTCGTTCGTTGACGGATGAGAATCGGTGACTCTGCAACCTGCCCACTCTACGGGTGAGTGGTACTTGTTTTGGATGACACTGCTGACGTCTACTTCGCATACTGCAATGCACTGCAGGTCTTTCAGGGACGATGACACCCTGGAATGTCCTGAGCAGTTCTGCGGTTGCCCTTTTAAAACGAACCCTGCAACAACCAGTGTTACATTGACAAAAATGAAGATGGTGTGACTAGCCAGCTGCGACGAAGTCATATCGTTTGCTGCATGATTTCGCTGTCTAAGTGTGGAGTCAGCGTACGGTCAACGCGTTGATAGTGCATTAAATTACTAAGCTAGGAAAATTTGGTTGCCAAATTTTAGCCACCGTTCATATCATGCCTTTGCTCAACCGAGCATCGTAACATGCCAGGGATGAACCTGTGAAAACAACACCCTGAAATTATCCCATACCGGGTGGTCTTGTTATTGCTCTATTTTGCCAGGGATGAACCTGTGAAAACCAACAACAAAACAAATTGGATTGTTTCTCTCAATTGTTCCTGGTGAAACAACTTCAGCTGTGCATCTTGGACTTGATGTGTGAAAAGATCAACATGTCACTTTTTCATTTTGGTCTCAAGTTTTTCATTTCAAGCGGCCTGTGCCAAAAATGCGTCGGCATCTAGATGCCAGTAGCCGGGGCAAAGTAGCTGTGACAACGTTTGTCCACTTGGGCTCATCGGGGCCCCAGACCTCTCAGTGCCGCTTTTTCATCTGCAGTTGCTGTGTCAGTTTTTCCATTGGTTGGACTTGCTGTTTGCTCTGGTTACTCTACGGATAATTGGGGGTTTTTCCTTTGATTAGACGTCATGGACTCAAACGCAGAACCTGAAATTGATGCTTTTGGAGTTGATGCAGTGCATGACGATGATCTTTCAGTGCCATGTTTTCCGAATGATCCTGCTGAACCTCATGTTGATGCTCCTGAACACCACAGTTGCGACCATGATGCAGATTCTTTTCAGTATTTTGGTGGCCCTGGTTTTGATCATGCCCTGGATTACCCTCAATTTCCATCGTGTCCGTCAGGTGAGCAAGATCTCCTTCCTGGTGTGCCTGGCTCGTGGCTGGATCCCAACAGCAACGGTGTGGACATTTCTGGAACTGACCGTAGTGTAAATGGTACAGCTTCTTTTCAACCGACAGTTACAGACACTGTGCACCATGCAATTTTCTCCAGAGCATTGTTGACCAATTGTGAAGTGACCAACATTGTTTTGCCTTGGTAGACTGGCTTCTACAAGGAATTTTTCAGCGATGATCCTTTCCCGCAGTCATTGGTCCCTGCAGTTCAGATTGATGAGTTTTGCAATTTTGGGAACCAGCCTGAACCTCAATCAGTTGCTGAAGCTGTCGCTGGAGTTGCATCCTGCACATCCCCTGGTCCAATTTTTGCCAGTTGCATTGCATGTGTTGATGATGGGTTTTTCCAATCGAAACGTCAACAGTTGTATGATGCTGCAGTGAGCAAGCTTTTGATTGTGCTGCGCCATTGCCTTCTTGCCAGCAGTACTGGCAGACACATCATTGCGTTGGGGACCGAGCAATTGCAAGATGCAGGAGCCTCTGAAGTGTTGGAAGCAGTTTTAGGAGTGAAGTCTCCTGCAACCCTCATCAAACGTGCAAACTCATTGCTGTCCTTTTTGCGTTGGCTTGCAAAGAATGGCATCCAAGAGGTGAACCCCTTCACTGAAGAGATGCTTTGGAAGTATTTGCAATTTTTGAGGGAAATCCAGTGCACCTGCGACAAAAGGTGACTCTGCGATGTCTGCTTTCAGATTTGCCTACCACGTTTTGGGATTTGAGTCACTGGGCCCTGCGATGACTAGCCGTCGCCTTGCAGGGATTTGTGAACTGATGATGTCAGGGAAACGCTTGCTCAAGCAGGCTTTGGTCCTGACCGTGGCCCAGGTGAAGGGGTTACACACTGCACTCAAAAACACGGCGCTTCATGTTTATGACAGAACCATGGTTGCCTACCTGCTCTTTGCCCTTTATGGACGATGCAGGAATAGTGACCTGGCGCTCATTAAATCTTTCGAAGCTGATTTCTCTGATGAGGGCGGTTATGTTGTCATACACACCTGCAACCATAAAACTGGAAGGCTTGCAACCCTGAAGACGAGATTGATGCCTATCATTATACCAGCACGTGGTGTTGATGGGGAGGTCTGGGTTAAGGAAGCCTTGGCTGTTTTTGATGCAGCCGGTGTTGAGCTCTCAGATCAAATTGATGGCCCGCTTGTTCATGCCCCCAGCAGTTCAGTTGATGGCTTCATGAAAAGAGGTTTGAGGTCTTCCGAAGTTTCTGCAATGTTGCGTAGGTTCATCAATGTTGCTGAGCCGGTGCCGGGAGACGGCATGGAGAGTCCCTCGAGCCATAGCCTCAAAGCAACTGCCTTGTCTTGGTGCGCTAGGTACGGATTATCACCAGCCACGCGCTCATTGCTGGGTCGGCATACAAATGCTCTGATAGAGACATATGCCATTTATTCCAGAGATCTCATGTGTGCACCAACTGCTGAACTCCAGCGCGTCATTGATGAGATAGCTGATGGTAGCTTTTGTCCTGACAACCCGCGCTCCGAGTTTTTCAGGCGCAAGGATCAGGCTCATGACATGGAAAAGGCGGCTGGCAGGGCACCTGGTTTTGATGATTGTGCCTCAGTCAAGAGTTCGTTGGCCGTACCCAGTCTTATGAGCGAGCTCCATGACTTTCAGGGTGAAGAGGTCCCTGGTTGTGCTGGCACCGTGTTGCAACCCCCTGCAAGGGGCCCTGAGCTTGATGGAGATGCTGCCCTAGTTGAGGGCCAGGTTGTGGAGGAGTCGGATGATTCCGATTCTTCAACTGACAGTAGTGGATGTTTGTCTTCTGATGACTCAGATTTGGTTGAGCCCCCACCCAAAGTGAAGCGATTCCGTGCTCGCATTCCTGAGGGGCAGCGTTGGTACGTCCACTCTAAGTCCCACCTGGTGCACCGTTTTGATGGTGATGATCACAACGGCCTTAGGTTTTTGGTTTGTGGCAAACGGCTCACAGAAGCCTTCACGTTGTGCACTGAAGCAAGTGCGTGGAATGTCCTGTGCAAATCCTGCAACCGCCGCAGGGATGGAGCTGGGTTATCCGGATGATGCGACCACCCTACAACAGGGTCGATGGCAGATGGTGGCCAAGGTTGGAAAATTGATGCGGCTGCAACCACACCAATGTCAATAGTGATGTTTGTGAGAAGCGCATAGCAAGGGATGTCCTTGCATGTCATGCATTTGCGCCTGAGGGATGTCCTCAGTTGGAAGTTGCTGCCACACTCATGGGGGATGCCCTCATACAATTGAAAGCATACCGCTTTCCCGTGGTTCAAGAATTCGCTGCATGTTCAAAAAAAAACTTTTGTTTTTCATGAGCAATTTGTCTTTTTGAAAGCCAAGCCATTGCAGAACCAATGCAAAGCATTTAAGCTGTAAACCGCTGTCAACCAGCAGATAGGGCGACAGCTGTTGCACTCTTGGCTGCGACGATGGCATCGATCATTGACTCTGAAGCGCAGTTTGATTTGAGGTTGGACCAAGTGAGAGTTCCACAAACTCTCCAGCTGGCTCTCAAGAACTCTGGTGTTACCACGATTTCATCCTTGGCATTTGCACATGGCCAACCAGGCCAGCCGATCTCCAATGAGGATTTTGCAGCATGGGTGCGCCAGCTGGACCCTGGAGCAACTGTTGGAGGAGTATCATCGCTGAAACGGCTGCTGTTCGAGAGCCAGACGCAGCTACTAGCGATGCTAAAGGAACAGGTCACAAACCCTGACCCAGTGATTGCCAGAAAGGTACCCCAAGCCGAACGTGAAGCTCGGATGGTGAACCTCAGAACAAGACTGAATGGAATCCTTATTGAAGGGCATGGAGAGCCGAGCCATTCCCTCCTCGACAGTGCCTGCCAGATGTATGACCAGAATATACTTCGGTACATACCACTGGAGAAATGTTTTTCCCGTTTGACAGAGCTTTCATTTTCAGGAAAGCCACATGCAAAACTGCTTGAGATTGAATCTTCGAAGGTGGTTGTTCGTGACCGTGACCAAGAACATGAGGCTTCAGTTCAGTCATCGTATCAGGCATTGGAAGCTTGCAAGCGACGTGGATTAGCGCTTGACTTTGCAGGGATCATGTCCTTTGGGGCCCATGACAGGTATGTGCAAACACTTTTCAATCACTTGAATAGAGAACCCCCCACGGGGTATAATCGATGTAGTGTGTCCCAACTCCTTGCGGCAGACCGCGCTGCCTGGAGCCGCCTTATAGAGACCAACACAAAGCCAAGACCAGACGCAGCCGGAGTCCTTGCCCTTGACAAGGAGCTTTTGGAAGCCTTGAAGTCCTATGAGGTTGCCTTCGCCCTTCTGCCTACGGCCTCAAAGCAGCCCTCAAAGCCACAAGCTAGCACCTCGAGCTCTCCACCAAAGCAGCAGCCAGGGGCTTTTGGAAAGGCAGGCCGAAAGGGAAACAACCGTTTCCGACCATACAATGCAAAAGGAAAGGGTAAGACCAAAACAAAGTTTGACCAGAGAGTGCCACGTGAGATTCGAGAAGCCGGCGGCACCGCCTCCACGCCGGCGGGTGATCCCATTTGTTTTGATTATTCGCTTAAGAAGTGCAAGGAGAATGTCGCCGATGGCCGCTGCAGAAAAGGGTATCATGTGTGCGCCATCTGCTACGGCCACCATTGCATGGCCGACCACAAGAAATCATGACTAGCAACCGGCCGCGAGCTGCCCAGTAAGCGCAAGAGCATCGAACCAGATGCCATGCCCGAGCAGCCCACAAAGTGCATTCGAAAGATTTTGCCAAGCGACTGTACAGATATTTCCTCCGAAGCGAGCCCTATGCATGCCAGTGATGTAAATTTAAGCCCCACAGCTTGCTCGGTCCCTAGGACCCAGAATCATGATCAAAATTCTTCCCATGATAACATAGCCTCAAGTGACTTACATGGTGACCCAAATGTCACCGCGCACATTCCTGCCGACCCATTTTTTCTTGAGATTTGTGCTGGTTCTGCTCGGGTAACAACCTGTTTACAACAACTCGGGCTTAAATCATCCTTTGGAGTCGACCACAAACGGAGCAAGGATGCCGGCCGACTGCTTGTGGCAGACTTGACCTCGCCCGAAGGCCAAGCTCTATGTTGGCAGTGGGTGAAATCACCTAACTGTGTGGGCATCTTCTGCGCGCCTCCATGCGGCACCTGTAGCAGAGCAAGAGGCATACCAGTGCGATTGCCATCCGGCAAAAAGATCCCTGGGCCAAAGCCATTGCGATGAGAGGAACAGCCCGATGGATTCAAACACTTAACAGGGACCGACAAGTTGCGTGTCGAGTCCGCAAATGTTTTGTACCAGTTTATCACTGACCTCTGCCTTCACTGCATTGCAAGATCCCTCATAGTGTGTATTGAAAACCCACGGCAATCCTTATATTGGCGTACCTCTTTCTTTGCACCGCTCAAAGAGCTTCTTAGTTTTGCAGTCCATCAAGCTTGCGCCTACGGGTCCGAACGGCCGAAGTGGACAGCCTTAGCACACAACACACAGACCTTGCATGACTTAAATCATACATGTCCAGGTGAAGACCACAAGCACAAGCACAAGCCGTGGGGCATGACCAGCAATGCTAGCTTTTCCACGGCGGAAGAAACAGCCTATCCAATGCAGTTGGCCTTCACCATCGCCTTCTTTTTGGTCAAGCAGTTAGTCCTAAAGGGTTGGAAACCTCCCAGTGAAATTTTGTCACTGCCTGACGACATTTCCTACCAATACTTGCGGGCTGTTACTGGAGTGCAGCCCAAGTCCAGTAAAATCCCTCCTTTGGTTTCCGAGTTTGGTGCCATCATTGATATTGATGTCGCCCATGACACCCCTCTGCCAATAGTCCCAGGAGATAAACTCCCAAAACCTTGGCGGACTATTCCTGCAGGAGCCTGCTTGCTTAAAAAACAAATTGTGCGGTCAAATGGGGGTATGGGGAAGATGCAGCCTGGAATGAAAAGAGTCTCCTTTGGGGTTTTCAGGTCGAGCCAAGAATTTGTAAAGACTGCAGTGCTGGCAGGGCACCCCATCAGCAGGGAGACCAAGCTTCCCGTCGCTCTTGACGCGGCAGTTGACTTCCTCAATAACAATCCGATGCATGTGGTTGCCAGGCATAGGCTCACTGAGTTGGAGCGTTGGTTGGATCGTGCGAAAGCGCTTGTTGAAGATGAAGACGCCCTGCACAAATCGCTTGACCCGGCCATGCAGGGTATCCTGGCCCCAAAAAGACTCTTGCTTTGGAAAGAGATGATGGCGCATTACAAGTACCCTGATTGCGAAGTATTTGATGAAGTGGTGTCTGGTACGAAACTTTCCGGCGTGGTCCCTGCAGTGCCATCCCTAGAAGCTTGTTTCAAACCAGCAAAACTCACCGAGCCTGAGCTGGCATCCACTGCACGGGCTGCCCGCATTGGCCTCTTGCGATCTGTCCGCTCTTCTGGTGACCCATTCATTGATTCTGAAGTTTATCGGAAGACCCTGGAAGAGCTGGAGAACGGCTGGCTAGACGGCCCCCACGACCCTGAATCGCTGCCAGAGGACACGGTTATCAGTAGACGGTTTGGTATCCTCCAAAGCTCAGGTGATGCATCCAAGGTGCGACTCATAGATGATTTTAGTGCCTCAGGCGTGAACTCAACTGTCCAGGTCAATAGCTGTACCAAGTTGCACACATTGGATGTTGCTGCTGCCCTCATTCTGAAGCTTTTGCGTGAATCCCACGCGGCCAGTTGGGTTGGGAAGACCATCGACCTGTCAGCAGCATACAGACAGTTGGGCGTGGCCTCAGGGTCGCGGTGGGTTTCTTTTATTGCAGTCTACGACCCGTCCTCAAGGACTCCAAAGATCTTTGCAATGAGGGCACTGCCGTTTGGTGCCAGCCGGTCTGTATACAGCTTCCTCCGTGTGGCACACTCCCTTTGGTGGCTGGGTTGTGTCGCGCTCAAACTGCCATGGACAAATTTCTTCGGTGACTTTATAACCTTGGCGAGGTCTGAAGAATCTGCCTCGGTGGAAGTTGTCACCAGGCAATTTTTCCGTCTGTTGGGCTGGGGCATCTCTGAAGGCGAGAAAGACCTTCCCTTTTCAGAAAAATTCAGAGCATTGGGAATAGAAGTCGGCCTGTCTGACTGGTCGTCTGGTGTTGCGAGGTTTGCGAACACGAGCAAGCGCACGGCTGAGCTGGTGCCCACCATCAAGACTGTCTTGGAGAGCCGGACCTTGCCGCACCAAGCTGCCCTGGCACTGCGAGGTCGCATGCAGTTTGCACATGCGCAGCTTTGGGGCCGGGCTTCAAAACTCTGTCTCAACGCGGTTACTGCCCATGCCTATTCCGGTGATGGTCCTGAGATCAGTCGCCACCTCGCAAACTGCTTGGAGCTGTTCGTGCAGAGCTTGGAAGAATCGAAGCCGAGAGAAATCTCGCTGTGGTGGGATGTTCCCTTCTTCCTATTCACCGATGCCTCGTTTGAGCGAACTGATGCCGGCTGGCCCTGCGGTATTGGTGGGGTGCTTGTGGGGCCGAGTGGAGAGCAAATCTCGGCTATATCTTTGTGCCTTGACATGAGTGACTTGGAGTGCCTTGGGTACCCGTCCCGGTCAACGGTCATTTTTGAAGCTGAACTTCTTGCCCTTATTGTTTGCTTCAAAATTTGGAAGAGGCACCTCCGCCACAGGCCATGTGTGATGTACATTGATAACAATGCAACCCGTGACGTGAGCATCTCGGGAAGAGCTAGGACTGCGCCTGCGTCCGACCTGGTCGCTGAGCTCTTAATGTTGGAAGATAGGAACTGCACCAACACCTGGTTTGCGAGGGTCCCTTCAGCATCAAACCTTGCAGACGGACCATCAAGAAATGACCTGGCTGAGATCACAGCTGGGTGTGTCTCCCCTGACTTTGCAAAGCTTGTTGCCAAGAAGGTTTTAGCTGGTTTGTGCCCCTCAAGGCCGCCTTGACCTTGGGAGTTCCTTTTGCAGTCTGACGGTTAAGATGGGGAGAGAAATGCAGGATGTGTTTTTGAATTTTTTCCAGATGAGGCTGCAGTAGCCAAATGGTTCGCCCAACATGATCGTTGGAAACCACCGCAGTGACAAGTGAAGGCCGACCGAACTGTGGGGCGGCATCCAAACCTTTTGCAGCAGTGGTGCGACCACGCATTCCCCATCGCAGTTGTGAGAAAACAGAGTGGCGCGTGAGTTTTCACTTTTGGTGCATTTTCATGTGATGTGGTTGAGGTTTTGTTTTGGTTTTATTTGAAGTTTCGTATCTTGGAGGTATTGACGCGTGGCGACCGTGCGTGTAATTTAAGCGTACGGTCAACGCGTTGATAGTGCATTAAATTACTAAGCTAGGAAAATTTGGTTGCCAAATTTTAGCCACCGTTCATATCATGCCTTTGCTCAACCGAGCATCGTAACATGCCAGGGATGAACCTGTGAAAACAACACCCTGAAATTATCCCATACCGGTTGGCATTGGTCTTGTTATTGCTCTATTTTGCCAGGGATGAACCTGTGAAAACCAACAACAAAACAAATTGGATTGTTTCTCTCAATTGTTCCTGGTGAAACAACTTCAGCTGTGCATCTTGGACTTGGTGTGTGGGGAGATCGACGTGTCACTTTTTCATTTTGGTCTCGGGTTTTTCATTTCGGGCGGCCTGTCCCGACCCTATTTCCCACCCAGGCCACTTGACAGCTTCTTACACTTGCAAGACAGCTCGAAGCTCAAACTTTCGCCGCACCGTCCAATACCCTGGGTCTCTATGCAGCAGCCTGATATCGTGAACTTCAGTGTGTTTATCTCGGTGGCCTTGCTGTACTTAGACATGCCACAGCCAGAGCCCAGAGTGCGTGCCTTCGAAACAGTCATAGGTGCGCTGAAGCCACTCCTTGAGGCTTGCGGGAGACCGCCCTTTTTGAAGGCGGCATTCGAAGTTTGGGCAAGCATGTCCAACTCCCTGGTGGTGCTCGAAAAGCTCCACTTCCCAGACCTCCCACCAGAGACACCAACGTCGTTGGTCCTCCCACCGCGGCCCCAGCCACTGGGGGCCCTGCTGGACCAACGCTTCAGGGAGCACCATGGAAAATTTGGCCCCGCTTTAGCGGCACTCAGTGAATTTTTGGACTGGTTCCGTCTTCACTACGACACGGACTTGCACAGCGATACATACAGTATGCTGCAGGACACCATGCTCCTGCTCCAGTCTTGTCAGACGCTCATCGAGCTTGCCAGAGACGAACCTGTTCCAGCACCGGTGCCTTCTGCTTTGGCTGCTGGCCCTGCCCGTGGTGAAGCTGCAGCTCCACCTCCTGACCCGAACCAGCCTTGCATGGTTCTTTTGCCGAACGAATACTGAAGGCCAGCAGCAGCGTGCCAAATTTTTCCCTACATCTTGCTGGAGAGAAATGCAGGATGTGTTTTTGAATTTTTTCCAGATGAGGCTGCAGTAGCCAAATGGTTCGCCCAACATGATCGTTGGAAACCACCGCAGTGACAAGTGAAGGCCGACCGAACTGTGGGGCGGCATCCAAACCTTTTGCAGCAGTGGTGCGACCACGCATTCCCCATCGCAGTTGTGAGAAAACAGAGTGGCGCGTGAGTTTTCACTTTTGGTGCATTTTCATGTGATGTGGTTGAGGTTTTGTTTTGGTTTTATTTGAAGTTTCGTATCTTGGAGGTATTGACGCGTGGCGACCGTGCGTGTAATTTAATCATACTCTATGGCTCCATGCTCTTTGCATGTCTGCTGACTTCTCTTGCATGGTTTACTTCCAGTTGAGCGTTGCCTACGGCTGAGGATTACCACTGGCAGAGCTCGATCATTTGGTCAGGAGTGCACATCTTCCCCTTTTGAAACTAGGGGCCCTGCACTCTGTTCTTTGCGATGGCTGTATGGATGATTTACACCTGGTCTGTAAATCTTCCTGAACGCCAATACCGTCCGCCCCCCCCTGCTGGGGGGGTGCTTGGTACAATGACCACTGCGACATTCCTATCAATAGAGGATGGACGATTTTGGTCCTTTGCATTGTGGCCTTATGCACAAGTACATCTGAGAGGACGCTGAGAGAGGCAATTTTCGTAGGCCCGTGACCTTGTACAGTTTTTTGTTCTATGCCAACGACGGTATGCACAATGCCTCGATTTCTATGCTTCACTGAATGTCGTGGTGGGTAATTAATTTTGGCATGTTTTTGAGTGTGACACAGTGGTAAGACCGCTGTGTCCCTTGGCAAATCCTTCTTGTGGGTGTTGTTGTTTGGGCTCTTGCCCCTTTGTGTGTCTGGTTTGCTGTTTTTTGCTTTGACGAAACGCAAATCTGGCTGGGGGATTTGCGGGTCGTCTTGTTGTTTTTGTGTGGTTTTTGGTTTGTTGTGATTTGCCTGCACTTCTGGACCTTCTGGGTCCTTGTACAAATGTCGTTTTGACTGCTTATGCTCATGTAAGGACCGAGCCACAGTGCGACATCGGCCAAACTCGAGGAAAAAAAAAGTTCCCACTCTTCTACAGCTCGTTGTGCTAGTGATCCAGTTTGTGGTGGGACCATTCGGGCGGCTGGGGTTCTAGTGCCGAAAGGAATGCACTATCGGGCAATGTGGCAGCGGGCACTGCTGCAAGGGCCGTGACGGCCCGGCGGATGTCACTGTCCTTCACCTCATAGGAGGGGGATGTTTTCTGTGCGATGGCTGACTCTGAGTTCGCCCACAGTCGTTGTAAGGTGAAGCCGAAGCATCCCCACACACCAAAAGCAGAGACGAGCAAGGCAACCGAGGAAGAGACGACAACAACCAAAGACAAACACGAACCCGCAACACGACAAAGACACCAGAAAGAAAGCACACAGACCAAAAAACGCCAGACACACAAGGAAAAACAGAGCAAATAACAGGCCGCAAGACACAGGCCCCAGCACACCATCCGGAAAAAGACAACGATCAAGGGGAACACCCAGGAGACATAAGGCCTGCCAGACAACCGCGAAGAATGGAGGCCAAAATACACACGACAACGAAAAGAAATGAATTAAGGAGTAGCCCAGTCTGCGGACAGACACACAAGTACAAAAAGGATCAAGATCTGGGTTGTGCGGCAGCAGAGCCGAAGCAAACAGTATGAGTGTACTTGTCCAGACCTTAGTTCTGCAGTGGTAGAAACGAGGAAAAAAGGTACAGTGCACCTGTCCAGTCTGTGGACAGACACACAGATTTATGGATAGGATCCAAATTGCAGGACATCTTCGTGAGTGAGTTCCGGTAGATTGGCATAATGTTCTTCTGAAGACGGGCTAGATCCTTTTTCGGTGCGGGGCAGAGGCGATCTCGTCGCGTGGTGGTATAATGCCTGTCTCAGGACCGTGCATAGACAGCTAGCCGCGGATCGATTCCCCCCGGGTACGATCGTGACGTGATAGACAAGTAAGTCTCAAAGTGGTGACCCGCCGAAAGGCACAGGGCGCCGGCCACAAAAAAACTTTTTAGGTGCGGGGCAGTGGCAAGAGAGCTTTCTGTGCTTGACTGACTTCATAGCTCGCTGTAATCGTGCAACTATCCAAAATTGCATTGTCAAGGTCAGTGATCCGCTGGGACGGAACTTCAGGGATGCCCCGGAGTTTCTGGCACGCTTTCTCTAAAAGTTTGGTCGCAGTCGCAATTTCTTCACCTGTAACTTGGCACAATGTCAGCTGGGCAATTGATTGGATGCGGTTCGGCGCAGCTTGTTCCATCTCGGATATGACGATGGTGGCAGGCTGTGTCAATTGGACAGCTGTAGCACCAGTTGGTGACAGGCAGTGGGCTGCTTTGCTACCAGTCGTGGGTCTTCCACGTTATCCCCTCTGTAAGCTGCTGTCAGTGCATCAGCGCGAAGATCGCTAATTTACTGTTTCTAAGCAACATGCAACTGAACGTGTTTGTGGCAGATAGCATTAAGCAGCTCCTGGTTAGCGAAACGAAAACTTCTGGACCTACACTCAAAATAAACTCGAGCCATTCATCCTTCAAAAGTTTCAGAACATCCAGGCAAGCAACCAAACATTCTTCCACAAGAGTCTAATCTTCTCACCAAAAAGACAGACGAGGGAGGTCCCTTCCAATGGCTCCAGTTCTGTGACACATTTCAATTCTCACTCACGAAGATGTCCTGCAAGAGCACTAGGACCCACTCAAGGCTGATGATAGACAAAGCACACCTGAGAGGACTCTGAGTGGCCCCTGAGCGCCGTTAGTTTCTTGGTCGTTTCACCTTAGCTCCGATTTCATACCACGTTTCACTTTTCAACATCTACTTACCAGATGCGACAAGACAGCGTCTTGCTGGCTTTTGGATCGTATCCATGAATCTGTGAGAATGTTGCCCGTGCGGCTTGCACTCTGTGATCTCGAGGCTCCTGGCTGGGGGGAGCCTTGGTTTCCGCATTGTGCATCTGTTGCTTCCTGGCTCACAGATTGTTGTATGGCCCTTTGTGGTTTGTTGTTTCGCTTTTGTTTTGCATTGCCATACCAATCCCTGAGGTGATACAATGTTATCATCTCTTCTTGCACTTTCTAATTGTCCATGAACTGATCAGCTGACCACCGGCCGTGCTGGTTTTTGTTTTTGTTTCTGGTTTGTGTTGTTTGCTTTTTGGTGTTTTTGTCTGTTTTGTTTGTTTTTGGGTCTTTGGTGTTTGCTTTTTGTCTTGCACGGTGACAGCTCAATGGATTATGTATCGATCCATTTCAGTTCTCTTTTGTTTCACATTGTCATTATGACCAATGTTGCTACTGCATTAATTCGGTGAATTTGCACAATGCAATTGTCTTTCCGGCTTGATAAACGACCTGGCGAGAGCCATCTGGCGTTGGACGGAAAAAAAAGACAAATTTCAACTCCCATTTTTGGAGCTGTTGTTTGGCCATTTTCGAATCCAAAACAAAAAAGCACTTGAACGTCTGTCATGGATGACGTTCCAGCCGGTTTTCTGGTCGATGCTCACGTTGCTCCCCCTTCCCCTCCCTCATGGTCCAATGTTGTGGTACGCCGCAGAATGCGGACAACAACATTTGAGTCCAGCAAAGTTCATGCGCCTCGGTCAACCTCTATGTCGCCGTTAATCATGTTCCTTTGCACTTTGCTGGTGGTGGCATTTGGCACGGTTCCATTGGCTTGCTCTTCGTGTCTACACGCTGGAAGGGACTCTAAGGATGAACCGCACCTTGGTGGACGTCTTGGGAGTTTTGCAAAAGAACTTGAAGTCCCCTAGTGCTGAAGTCAAAGGAGAAGGTGGTGAATCAGAACTTGAAGATGACGATGAGTTTGATGAAACTCCAAGGCCACGTCACCAACGATACATGGATGCAGAAGACATGAGCCACGTGTCTGATCCAGATGAGTGGAGTCGACTTCACTATGGAGTGGATGAAGGCAACCCAAGGTTCCAGCAGCAGTTGGACGACATGCATGCTGCACTTCGTGCCAGACTTCACCGTCTTGAAGCTGAGTGGGAGCTGAGCTGGCAAACGATTTGGATGCTAAGCATAGCTTGGAGATGCAGATCATTGAGGTCAACACGTTGCTTCCTAGGATATAGGTTGAAATCAACTTGTGCAGCCTTTGACGCATTGAGGCAAGCTGGTTTTTGAAGTGAACACAGGTCACTCGTGTAACTTGTTCCTTTTGTCAGGTTTTCACCCGTCGGTCGATTAAGTGTTGAACAGTTGGCCCCCGTGCCGGGCTTCACCTTTTTTCTCTGAATTTACAGTTTTAACCTAGTAATTCGTTCAAGTAAAGTGAAACAGATGGCCGCCATCTGGCCCATTTTCAGCTTTTCACCTATCGGTCGGGTGAGTGTTGATACAACGTGCCGCTGTTCTGTGCCTTCTGACATTCAGGTATCAGGACATGCTTGGTATGGTGATTTTTCCCCAACAGCCTAAGGGTCCTCAGCCCAGAATAGCTCCGGTATGCATTGGTGCAGGCACCGGGTTAGGTTCAACGAAGTTCCGGAGAAGGTTCCGGTGAAGGTCTGGAAGGCTTGTGTGCAGAGCTCAGGTTCAACAGGGTTCCGGGGAAGGTTCTGGATAATGTCTGGGAGGCTTAGAAGGTTCCAGAGAAGGTCGGGGGAGGCTTTGGTGCAATGCCAGGTCAGGTTCAACAGGGTCCCAGAACAGGGTCCGGAGAGGTCAAGTTCAACTTGGTACAGAGCCAGGCCAGATTCGAAAGGGTTCCGGACCGGAGAAGGTTCCGGAGAAGGTTCCGGAAAAGGTTCCGGGAGGCTTTGGTGCCGGAGAAGGTTCCAGCGGCTGGCTTCGCAGCACGCTTCAGAAAGATTTGTAAAAATAAAACGTTGCGGCTGGGTATCCCCACCGAAGCTTATTTCTCTTTATGGTCGTTGGTACGGTTCAGTGCACCAGTTCGAGGGTTGAATGAGCAAGCAGTCTTTGGGGTTGAACTCATCACGGAGGGCCTTGAGCCTTATCACGATTTCGTGCACTTGTTTGTGTATGCATTTTTTCATGGGTCGCCTATTTCATGCGTGCTCCCGTGTTAGGTCAGGTTTGGGTCTTTCGCGTGCCGAGGTAGGTTTGGCTCTCGCCTTGTAGGTTGTGTCAGGCGCTTCCGCCGCCGTCCCCCTTTGGTCGGTGTTTCGCCCGTCGTCCGTCCGTTTTTTCTTTTCCCTTGCCATTTCAGGGTTTGCCCGCTCTGGGCTAGGTGTGTTGGTGTTGGTGTTTTCTCCTTTTTCCTTTCTTCTTTTGCGTTCCCCGTCTCGTGTCCCGGTTAAGTAGCTGTCATCTCATTTTCATTGTCATCTCATTTTCATTTCCCTTTCATCAACTGCCCTGCTGCTGCGGGGCGTGAGTGCGTGTGTGTGCGTGTGTGTGCGTGTGTGTGTGTGTGTACCATCAGTAGAAATCTAAAACTTCTTAATTCTGCAGGGCGTGTGGCGCTCATGTCCTACCACACGCAATGAAACTGTGAACATGAGTGGGAAGGGAAACGTGGCCGGTTTCCTGTACCTGCAACTATATTTATATGTATAGTCCCGCCCCTGGGCGCATTTAAGTCGTAGCTGGGGGGGACCTATATTTTATCGCTGTTGGTTTATATCGTCATTGTCTCCTGTGATTATACGTTTGTATGTAAAAATAAATAAATAAATATAGAAATAAATAAATATATATATATATGTATATTCATCATGTGATTTAATTGTTGGCGTTTTTGCACGTCAGGTGCATTCCACATCAAAATTCGCCATGAATAGTTCTGAGCGAGTGTGTGTTGTTGTGGCGCGGGCTCGTGATGTTTTGGCGTGTTCACTGTTCGTGGTTGCCGTCTAAACTCTAGACACTGTTTATTGTTTGTGGAATTGGGTCAGGTAATTTTTCGCGTGAACGATTAAAAAAAAAACATGCTTTTCAACAAAATGTTGGCGACCGTTTCGCAGTTGTCCTTGAACTTGACGAAACCCAAATTTGTGTTGTTGAAAACAAATTTGCGGTATTTTTTTTTTTTAAGACTGTAACAAATGGATGGTATCGGACGCATCGGACGTGTTTTGCCAACGTTTCAAACCAACAACGTTTTTTTCCGATTCACCTGAGGTTTCAACAATAGTTGGGTAGTAAGGTTTTTCAATTTTTTTGATTTATTTGGTTTGGGGCAAACTGCTGTCATCAAATGCCGCGAAACTGAACGTCAAGGATAAGTGGTGCCTTTGATTTTCAAAATTTGAATATTTTGTTCAATCGGACATAATTTTATAGATGCGTTCCAATGCATATATTGCAAATGTATGCAAATGTATGCAAATGTATGGCATTTTTTGCAACCAAATGTCATTCAAATGGCACGCGTTACAAACAACGATGCAATGTTTGCATGTTCAGTTGACGTGAGGTCCTCAACCAACCGGTTTTTGTGGCAATGTCTCTGGTGAATCAAAAAGTGTATGACAGTGAACATGTTCATCAAACTGCGTCATCAAAACCATGGAACTATAAACATGGAAATTCTACAACAGTCATTCAATATATTTCTTTGTTATGAAACCAGTTTGGACAATGGCGTTGTGTTACTGTGGCATTGGCATTCAAGTTCTCAAACGTCTGGCATCTTCAGGGACGACGTGCCACACAGCAAAGAAACCATTTCAAATGAACACTGGATTAGAATTTTCACATTGAGGCGTTTGTTAGATCACCATTTTTTTCGACACTGTATTCAATCATTATATGGCGAAAGAACACGGATTGAAAGAACTATTTTTCAATTAAAGACATGAAATGAAAGTAATTCGTTCAAAATGTGGATTTTTAGGGTTGGAATTGGAACCATAGTTTCCAATAGTCTCTAATAGGTTCCAATATATAATTTCCAATAGTTTCCAATAGCAAGTTTCCCATCACCTGGCGCTATCAGTTTTCAAAACTATGAAGTGGGGGTCCCCAGGGTCCTTAGGCGATGGTGGCACAAAGATGATGCCAGATTGTGTTGTGAGAATGCATCTGGAACAAGTGTCGGTGTCATATTCTCTTCAATTTCTTTATATAATGGGATTGTTTCGTTCTTCCACGTGTTCCCAACAGCAGTGACCACTGATTGTTGGCTTTCCTGTGCTAGGTCTGGGACTGGCGCGTTGCTTATTAGCGGAGCCGGAACCCGTAGTGACACAGATGTGACACATTCTGTCATATCCTCTCAACATTCTGAGGATTCTGAGCATTCTGAGCATGTGATCTTGTTGCACGCTTGCGGATCAAGGCCAGGCTCAAGAGCGACGCCGATTTTTGCCCAACTTGGAAGGTGCCGTTTCTTCAGTGACAGGAAAGGGTTCAGGGTTATGATTCTGGAAGCAGGTACACAGAATGCAAAACAAATCAATGAGTCTTCATGAGTCTTCCAACCTTTTACAGTAGATTTCTGGTGGCTTCAGCCCAGGCAGTCTAGGGCCCCATTTTTTTTCCTACTGTTCGTGTCTGTTTGTTTTGTTCACGCCGCCTAAAACCCGCCATGTTCCACCTTGGATGGGTCTCCAGCCTGATTTGTGGGGCCCTGTAGGCACTAGAGCCACCGCACTTTGCGTCTGTCAGAGTCGAGTGTCCAGTGATTGCAAACAGATTCTACATCTGAAGTCCCTAAATTGCTATGCAAATCTAAACAACAGCTTCGTATTTGGTGTACTGTGTGAGCTGCGAGGCACATCAGTCACCAAGACGATCTCAGAAGGTTGAGAAGTTTTGAGCGACTGCCATGTCCTCAATGGGAACCTAGCAGAAACTCCTGCTTTGCGTTTGCAGTGCCAGTGCATCTCAAGCCGACA
Organism: Cladocopium goreaui; assembly: GCA_947184155.2. Classification (NCBI taxonomy): domain Eukaryota; class Dinophyceae; order Suessiales; family Symbiodiniaceae; genus Cladocopium; species Cladocopium goreaui. The sequence continues at coordinate 281,497 of CAMXCT020002802.1, forward strand.
TGTTTGAATCATGTGTACATTCATACGTACGAATGTATATAATTATATATATATAATTATATATACACATATTATGTATAATATATTATATTATATTATATTATATTATAGTATATTATATTACATTACATTACATTAGATTATATTATATTATATTATACTATATTATATTTTATTATATTATATTATAGTATAGTATAGTATATTATATTATATTATAGTATAGTATATTATATTACATTAGATTAGATTATATTATATTATACTATATTATATTATATTCTATTATATTATATTATATTATATATTATATATTATATATTATATATTATATATTATATATTATATATTAGATATTAGATATTAGATATTAGATATTATATATTATATATTATATATTATATATTATATACTATATACTATATATTATATATTATATATTATATATTATATATTATATATTATATATTATATATTATATATTATATATTATATATTATATATTATATATTATATATATATTGAGCCCGCTGTGCGGGTATCACCTTTCCACCCGCAGACGAAGACGAATTCCGAAGACGAATTCCTCGAAGGCGAATTCCCCCCCGAAGACGGATTCCGAAGACGAATTCCACGAAGACGAATTCCACGAAGACGAATTCCCCCCGAAGGCGAATTCCGAAGACGAATTCCCCGAAGAGGAAGTGCACTCCGAAGACGATTCCCCCCCAAAAGAAGAGGTTTAATTTAAATGAACAGGATGGAAGCGTTGAAACGATGGGGAGGAAGTAATGGACGGAAGAGAAGAGTTGAAGCGAAAGGCACGCCGTATAGGAAACGGAAGGGAAGAGTTGAAAGGGAAGGGAAGGAGCAACGAAGGCATGAAAATTGAGTTGAAACGAAAGGAAGGAAGTAACGAATGGAAAGGAATTGCAACGAAAGGACGGACGCAATGAAATGGACGAGTTGAAAGGAAAGGAAGAGCAAGACGAACAGGAAAGAAGAGTTGAAGCGACAGAAAGATAAGAAAGGAGGTAACGAAATGAACGGCTTGAAACGAAAGGAAGAGGTAAACGAACTGGATGAACACATTGAAACAAAAGGAAGGGAAGTAACAAAATGAACGCCGTGAAATGAAAGGAAGAGATAAATGACAATGGACAGGATGGAAGCGTTGAAACTATGGGAAGAAAGTAACGAAGGGAAGAGAAGAGTTCAAAACGAAAGGAACGAGGTATAGGGAACAGGAGCGAAGAGTTGAAACGAAAGGGAAAGAAGAAACGAACCGCATTTAAAAGAGTTGAAACGAATTGGAAAGAAGTAACCAATCGAAGCGTAGAGTTGCAACGAAAGGACGGACGCGATGAAATGGACGCGTGAGAGGAAAGGAGGAGGTAAACGAAGCGGATGTAAGACTAGAAACTAAAAAGAAGTATAACGAAATGAACGGCTCGAAACGAAAGGAAGAGGTAAACGAACCGGATGTAAGAGTTGAAAAACGAAGGAGGTAACGAAATGAACGACTTGGAAAAAAGGAAGAGGTAAACAAACCGCATGTCAGACTTTAAAAAAAGGAAGGAATCAGCAACATGAACGCATTGACATGAAAGGAAGAGGTACATGAACAGGGTGGAAGCGTTGAAACGATGGGGAGGAAGTAACGAACGGAAGGGAAGAATTAAAGAAGGAACGACGTATAGGGAACAGAAGGGAAGAGTTGAAACGAAAGAAGTAGTGAACAGGATTACAAAGAGTTGAAGCGAAAGGAAGGAAGCAACGAATGGAAGGGAAGAGTTGCAACAAAAAGACGGACGCAATGAAATGGACGAGTTGACAGGAAAGGAAGAGCAGGAAGAACAGGACAGAAGATTTGAGCGAAAAGACGGACCTAACGAAATGAACGCCTTTAAATGAGAGGAAGAGGTGAATGAATAAGATGAAACAATGGGGAGGAAGTAACGAACGGAGCAGAAGTTAAAACGAAAGGAGCGATGTTGGGAACAGAAGGGAAGACAAAACGAAAGGGAATAGTAACCAACGAAATGCTCTGGATGCTATAGCCTCCGGGCTTGCTCTTTGAGATTTTGAAAATTCTTTTGATGCTACGTTCTTGGCCTTCACCTGAGGCATTTCAGCACGCCCTTGACGCTACGCTCTGGAGACAGTCGCCTCTTGAATGCTGCTATGCTAATTTTCTCTTGGAAGTTCGAACAAGCTCTTGGTGCTAGGCTCTTGGCTTACTCTTGGGTTTTCCGACACGCCTTCCTTCTACGCTCTTAGCTTTCTCCTGGGCGAGTCCGGCAAGCTCTTGATGCTATGCTCTTAGCTGTCTATTGGAACTTCCAACACGCTCTTGGTGTTTCTAACTCTCTTAACTATCTCGCGGGCTATCCAACACTTTCTCTTTGCCTTGTCCTGGGACGTGCCAGCACGCTCTTGACGCTACGCTCTTGGCTTTTCTTGAAGCATGGCGCGCTATTTTTGCTTCTTTTTGTAACACATTGAATTCCAACACGCTCTTGATGCTACGTTCTTGGCTCCGGCTCACACTCTCTTGATGCTACGCGCTGAACCTTGTCTTGGAACAGTCCAAGATGCTGTTGACGCTACGGTCCACCACAATCGTGATGATACGCTCTTAAAACTTTTTCTTGGAACTTCCAACGCGCTCTTGTTGGTGCTACGCTCCGCCTCTTGACGCTGCGGTCTGGAGAAAGTCACGCTCTTCGTGCTACGCTCTTAGCTTTGTTCTGGAACACGCCAGGGCGCTCTAGTTGCTACGCTCTTTTGTCCTTCCTCAAGCATTCCAGCATGTGCTTGATGCTACGCTCTGACCTCCAACACGTTCTGGATGCTAGACTGTTAGGTTTTTCTTGGTCCTTCAACACGCTCTCTTGGTATTACTCGCTTAGGTTTCTTCCAACAGGCTCTTGATGTTACGCACTAAACTCCCGCATGTTTTGAATGCTACACGCTCAATACTTTTTCATTGAATTTCCCGAGCTTTCTCCGGGAACACTCGGGCGCTCTCTTCGTTTGGGTTTGGTAAGAAGCTAAGAAAGTTCTACTACTTCAACTTAATGATTGATCCTTGCCTCAAGGATTTTCATCTGAGGTTGCAAGAACGCGCCACACGATCTTGATATACCAGTAGTACCGCACAAGGCGGTGGCGGAAGTTTCAAAATAGGAAACCTATAGGAAAGGTTGGTTGTTGTGAATCATGGATGGCAGAGCGAAGCCACTGATGGATCGAAAGGTGATTGATGTCTCCTCTCTTTCTCTCCCTTTCTCTGACTATTTACCTACCTACCTATCTATCTACCAATGTATCTATCGATCTATCTATCTATCTATCTACCTATCTATCTATCTGTCTATGTATCCATCTATCTGTCTGTCTATCTATCTATCTATCTATGTATCTATCTATCTATCTATCTATCTAATCTATCTAATCTATCTAATCTATCTAATCTATCTAATCTATCTAATCTATCTAATCTATCTATCTATCTATCTATCTATCTACCTATCGTCTATCTATCTATCTATCTATCTATCTGTCTATGTATCTATCTATCTATCTATCTGTCTATCTGTCTTTCTATCTATCTATCTATCGATCTATCTATCTATTTATCTATCGATCGATCGATCTATCTATCTATCTTTCTATCTACCTATCTATCTATCTATCCATCTATCTATCTATCTATCTGTCTATCTGTCTACCTGTCTATCTGTGGTGCAGTGTCATTCAGTGTCAGGTAATGTTGTGTAATGTAGAAAAGTGTAGTGGAATGTAGTGTAGTGTAGTGTAGTGTAATGTAGTGTAGTGTAGTGTAATTTAGTGTAGTCGAGTGTAGTGGAGTGTAGTTGTAGTTGTAGTTGTAGTGTAGTTGGGTGTAGTGTAGTGTAATGTAGTGAAGTGTAGTGTAGTGTAATGTAGTGTAGTTTAGTGGAGTGTAGTGCAGTGTAATGTAATGTAGTGTAGTGTAATTTAGTGTAGTGGAGTGTAGTGGAGTGTAGTGGAGTGAGTTGTAGTTGTAGTTGTAGTGTAGTGGAGTGTAGTGTAGTGCAATGTAGTGAAGTGTAGTGGAAGGTAGTGTAATGTAGTGTAGTGCAATGTAGTGTAGTGTAGTGCAGTGTAGTGGAGTGTAGTTGTAGTGTAATGTAGTGAAGTGTAGTGTAGTGGAGTGTAGCGTAATGTAGTGTAGTGGAAGGTAGCGTAGTGTAGTGTAATGTAGTGTAGTGTAATGTAGTGTAGTGTAATGTAGTGTAGTGGAGTGTAGTGTAGTGTAACGTAGTGTAGTGTAGTGTAATTGGGTGTAATTGAGTGCAGTGTAGTGTAGTGTTGTAAAATGTAGTGAAGGTGTAGTTGTAGTTGTAGTGTAGTGTAATGTATTGGAGTGTAGATGCTGTGTGCAGTTGTAGTTGTAGTGTAATGTAGTGAAGTGTAGTGTAGTGGAGTGTAGTGTAGTGTAATGTAGTGTAGTGGAAGGTAGTGTAGTGTAGTGTAGTGTAATGTAGTGTAGTGTAGTGTAATGTAGTGTAGTGTAGTGGAGTGTAGTGTAGTGTAACGTAGTGTAGTGTAGTGTAATTGGGTGTAATTGAGTGCAGTGTAGTGTAGTGGAGTGTAGTGTTGTAAAATGTAGTGAAGGTGTAGTTGTAGTTGTGGTTGTAGTGTAGTGTAACGTATTGGAGTGTAGATGCTGTGTGCAGTTGTAGTTGGAGTGTAATGTAGTGAAGTGTAGTGTAGCGTAATGTAGTGTAGTGGAAGGTAGTGTAGTGTAATGTAGTGTAGTGTAATGTAGTGTAGTGTCATGTAGTGTAGGGTAGTGGAGTGTAGTGTAGTGTAATGTAGTGTAGCGTAGTGTAATTGAATGTAATTGAGTGCAGTGTAGTGTAGTGGAGTGTAGTGTAGTAGAATGTAGTGAGGGTGTAGTTGTAGTTGTAGTTGTAGTGTAGTGTAATGTATTGGAGTGTAGTGTAGTGTAGTGGTGGTTGTAGTTGAAAATGCTACAAAAGTGGAAGGTAGCGTAGTGTAGTGTAATGTAGTGTAGTGTAGTGTAGTGTAATGTAGTGCAGTGTAATGTAGTGTAGTGTAGTGGAGTGTAGTGTAGTGTAATGTAGTGTAGTGTAGTGTAATTGAGTGTAATTGAGTGCAGTGTAGTGTAGTGGAGTGTAGTCTAGTAGAATGTCGTGAAGGTGTAGTTGTAGTTGTAGTGTAGTGGAATGTATTGGAATGTAGTGTAGTGTAGTGTAGTGTAGTGGTGGTTGTATTTGAAAATGCTACAAAACCCTCACGTTTTGCTCACTTTTGACAAGGTCCACAATCCCTTGCGCCTGCCACGCGAAACGACATCTGAACCTCCAAAAATGGTCCGTACAGAGTTTTGTACAGTTTCACTTCGAAATGTGCTTCGCGCCACAATGGCGTGCACTTTTTCGACATCTCAACTTCCAAAAGTGGTCCGACGCTGAGGTGTTCTGTACATTTTGACTTCGATATGTGCTTCGCGCCACAAAGGCGTGCACTTTTTCGACATCTTAACTGCCAAAAGTGGTGTGCACGTGGTGTGTTTTGTACATTTTCACTTCGAAATGTGCTTCGCGCCACAACGGCGTGCACTTTTTCGACATCGCAACTTCCAAAAGTGGTCCGAGACCCAGGGGTTTTGTACCTTTTCACTTCAAAATCTGCCTCGCGCCACAACGGCGTGCACTTTTTCATCTCTCATCTGGCCAGCTGGCTCCGCACCCGCCGCTTTAGCGAGCCTACTTTTCGACCCTCCGGAGCCCCAAATCATTGGAAAAACACAGTGTTTTGCGACTTTCCTACCTTTTCGCGCATCTGCATCTTCTTTCTTCTGACTCTTTCTCTTCTACTCTTCTCTCTTCTAGTCTTTCTCTTCTCTCTGCCTCTGCCCTGCTCTGCTTTTCATCTGTCCGTGTTGTCGGAAGTTTGACTTCTAAACTTCCTTCGATAATTACCTCTACACTTTATTACACTTTATTATATTTCTACATAACCTAGCCTTGGTGATCAGACCAAATCCCTGTCTGCCCTCTGGCTCCTCTTCCTCTCTACATTCCTGTATTTATCTTCCCACATACTAAGACTACAGTACGCCTGCGCCCTTGCTCGTCATGCCTAGCCTGTCAACAGGCATGTGTCTACAGCCAATACACAATGCGTCGTCAGGGGGAAATGCGTCGTCAGGGGGCAATCCGTCGTCAGGGAATGTGTCGTCACAATGCGTCGTCAGGGGGCAATGCGTCGTCAGGGGGCAATGCGTCGTCAGGGAATGTGTCGTCACAATGCGTCGTCAGGGGGGTCGGGGTCATCGCCAATGTGTCTTCACAATGCGTCGTCAGCGTCAGCGCCAAACGTCAGACCCAAGCTGCGGGTGCCCTGTATATATATATATAATTTAATATAACATAACATATAAATATATAAAATAAGATAATATAAGATAAAAAATGTAATTTAAAATAATATATATATTTTGATATTAATATTAATAGTAATATTAATATTAATATTGATGTTAATAGTAATATTCAATTAATATTGATATTTACTAATATTAAATATTAATATTAGATATTCGTACTAACATTAAATATTAATATAATACAAATATAAATCCACATATAAATAAAAATGTAAATGTAAATATAAAATATAAAAAATATAAATATGTATATATATATAAATGTATGTAATGTATGTAATGTATGTAATGTATGTAATGTATGTAATGTATGTAATGTATGTAATTCAGGGGTATGATTCTGGAAGTAGGTTCACAGAGAGTGCAAAACAAATCAATGAGTCTTCATGAGTTTTCCAACCTTTTACAGTAGCTTTCTGGTAGCTTCAGCCCAGGCAGTCTAGGGCCCCGTCCTTTTCCTACTGTTCGCGTTTGTTTGTTTGGTCTCCCCTGTTCCAATCCTTTCCCGACGAAGCCGAATATCCAAAACCCGCCATCTTCTACGAAGGTGACTGGTCTCCAGCCACGCAGTGCTGCCCTTGATGCAGATAGCATGTAGATTAAGTGTCTATTTTCAGACTCCTGACTACTCAAGAATGCATCTCTGATCCTTGCAGCATGATGTGGTAACTTCTCTCACTGTGCCGCAGCAGCCCAGATTTCGGAGGTTTTCCATGTCGTGGTCGGATTTTTCAACACGGATGTTTCGAATCCAACGGGAAACATCTGCAAAGGATTGACTAAACCACAAACACAATCTCATTTTCTAGATCGAATACAGTCTGCATATTTAGGTGCAGTACTTGGAAAGCAGCAGAGAGCAGACAACCTCCACATGTAATGACAACTTTTCAGGCTGGTGACAGAGTTTGAGATTTAACCGACCCTTGCGCATGTCGTCGGTGTCTGACAGCTCCCATGATGAATCTCATGGCTGCAAGAATCAGTTGCAGCTCCAAGACATCCACTGGGTTATCTTAGATGGCAGCCCGACCCTGGGACTGCGGTGTCCCTCTGGCCAAGAGCAAAAGAAGCCTTGGAGGATGGCGAAGCAGACCTTCCTCTCCCACTTGGGTCAGAATGCGATGGATGAGGTGGAGGAGGACAAAGCGCTGAAGAAAAGATTGCAAGCACTCAGGGAAAGTCAGAGGCTTGGCCAAGGGGCCATGCATGTTCTTCGTGTCCAAGGATTGCAGGCTTTCGGTATGGCAACCAACAAAATGGGCTACGAGAGGGCGGCATACTTGGCACTGGCTGTGACAGCAGTCCTAAGCGGGTGGGAGCCTAGAGGCACAGACATGTGCAAATTGAAGCTGCAGGTCGAGAGAGCGATGTCGAGTGGCATTGGTGCAGCGAGCGCTGCTTCTTCTAGTGTTGGTGAGGAGCGCCGTGTGCGACGCCCAGTCAGAAAAGGGCACACCAAGAAGAAGCAGAAAGAGTCGGCAGCAGCCCAGCACAAACATAGTACCCCAGTCCTGCTTCGATCCCTGGCTGCTATGTGCAAGAGGCGCCCGCGGCCTCCTTTCCATGCTTTGTCGGATGACGTCCAGCCGAAAGCAATGCCAAGCAAGCCGTTCAAGGAGGTGAACATTAGGCCACCAGTGAAAGCCATGCCGTCAATGCCGTCAATGCCACCAGCTACATCCTTGGGCGCAGCATCCTCCAAAGCTGCTCCGCCTGTGGGCCCACCAGCAAAGGCGATGCCAAAGGTGAAAGAAAAATATGAAATCAAAGAGGAATTGTTAGAAGTCAAGATAGAGTCTGTAGAATCTTCAGAGGAGGATGAGGTGATGGAGCTCGAGGACCAGCCAAATCACCAATCGGTTGGAGCTCCTGGTCAAACTCCAAGAGGTCCTGAGTTCTTGCGCCTTGCGCAGCAAAACCGGGACTGGGACCCGGCCAGTCCAAAGTTTGACCACTGCACCTGGGCTCATTGCATCCAAAGAATTGATGTTCAGCAGTTGCATTTTGCACATGCATCCATCTCAATGACTTTCCGGAATGGAAGGTGCAAAGGCGAGTCGGTGCAAACTTTGACGAACAAGCTGCTGAGTGGTGAGACTCAGGTGGAGGACATTCCGGCCCTGGTAGGTGTGCAAGACCCCCACGGGAAAGTGTTCATTGTTAGTGGAAATCGGCGATTGTTTGCTCTGAAGGCTTTTGCCGATCAACTTCCAAAGGAGGAAGGGGCCCAGTGCGTCAAAGCCAGCACTTTGCTGGTCAGCCTGTCTGACATGCACCTCTTCCCGCAGTCCCTTTTTGCCCGCTGTGTGGAAGCCTTCACCAGTCATGATGGTGGCCGCCCAACCTTGAGAGCAGCCGTCCAGCCAGCAGAACATCAGGCGCAGTCAGTGGCGCGGCCAGCCGTGGTGCTGAAAGCTGCGCCATCAGTGCCGAGAGGCACCATTTTAAGGAGCTGGGCGCTGAAGGGCCTTGAAGGCTTTTGGATTGACCACAGAGGTTCGGTCTACATGGTCGAAGATAAGCAGGGCGTTGGCCTGGAAGTTACCAGAAACAATGGGACAGATTGCCGAAACTACAGACTGGAGTGGGATGGGCAAACCTTCGTGTGGCCTTCTTACAATAGAAATCATTTGGCAGTTTGTGTCAACGCTGACACCATCAACTGGCGCTGTGCCTGCACTGGCCGGATTAGTTTCACATGGCACAGATTCAACCAACAGTGAAAAATGATCACTTTGTGCTGACTGCTCCAATTTTGACAATGTTCTGCTGTTCAAGGGAACCATGGAGCAGTTTTAGTAACTACATGTTTCTTTTGATCGCATGCCGCATGTTGCGTATGGTCAGATTTTTCTGCCTTGCTCGGCCCAGTGCTTCAGGCACTCAGAAAACCAGTGGCTCCGTAAAGCTACGCAGCTACGCCGGACAGGCCGTTGCAGACGTCATCAAACAATTTTTTTTAACTTTTGGTGGTGCAATCAGTGCAATCTCATTTGTTTCTTCTGGTGCCAAAAAAATGAAGAGTGCAACACAGCATATTTTGACTCCCAGAACAATAAAACAACAAAGTTTCCGGAGTCCGGGGTGAGTTTTGGGATCGGACGGTCATGGGTCGGATTGGATCTTGTAACTTCAGCCTCATAGCATCATGAAGGGTCAGTTGTGCAATTCCTTACAGTTCAAACATTGAATGAAACAAGCAACCTCAAACAATCTTCGCTGCACCACTTCCGAACAATCCTGGGTTGCAGAGTGATCTTTGTAACCTTTACGTTGCAAACATAAATCGGCTTCGCATCCATGCGTTTAATGATGTCAGTCACAGACTCTGCATCCCGGCGCGTTCCAACTTTTCAAGAACAGCAGCGAGGTTCTAGGCTCACGGACCAGTTTTCCTGGACACAGTTTTTGCCCATTTTATGGTGGCCGCCGAGACAACTTCCACGCACATCATGCAAGGTAGACAAACAACAGTGTAATTTCAAGCTCGCCATACCTGCCATACCTCATTGTTTCATCCCAATATCCCAACCATCTCCCGCTTCACACTTCCATGCCAGCTTTAGTACCAATGCATGGGCTGCAGAGTGATCTTTGTCATTTTTACATTGCAGACATAAGTCGGCTTTACGATTGGTGTGAAGACTGCTTCAACTCACACTATGGGTATATACAAACACAAACATATTCGAAGCTCTCATGCCTCCTTACCAGCTGTTTTCATCCCAGATATCTCCTGTTTCACCATGTTTCACCCTTCCTAGGTGGCTTTCGTTACCTACCCTTGGTCTTAAGATGTCTTAAGTATTCTCCTTGAAAACTTAGCGTTTCCTGAAAACTTCGCGGGCGTTCCCTGCTTTGCCCTGAATTCGTCCTCTCTGTGGTGGCACCGGTGGCACCCCAGGGGCCCCATGATTGGGACATAGGGACGGGTCCAGTTCCACTGAGCCGATCTTGTATCCGTTCCATGGGTTATGGTCTATAGTCATATCATGTTATGGCATATTAGATTGCGACCATCCCGATGTTATCCCAGAAAATCCTGATTTGACAGTGGTATGCTGATTTTGCAGGTGGGCATCACATTTGATCCACAGACAGGGCCAGAAGTTCGTCCAGGCTCTTGGGGTGCTTGTTCTCGATCACTGTGGATGAGTGCACAACATATTCTTCACACTGGAGTACCAAAAAGTTCCTGCTCTAGCATTGCCAGTTGTCCTGCAAGGATCCAAACTGAACTGAGGATGACCCTTGCAGCCCTTGCAGTGAGAAGTCTCAAGGTAGGTTTCCAGATGTTTCTAGTCTTTCTGTAGAACGAGTCAACTAAACTTTGAGCCCGCGTCGCACTTTCGTTGCCTCAAAGCTGGCGAAATGGAGCCAGCTGATCGGATGCAGCTGCACTGCCATTGCCAAGAAAGTTGTGTAGAGAGGTTGCAGCAGGTTCCAGGACGTCTCTTGGCACACCGCTTCCAGTTGTTCTGTGCTGGGCTTCGAGAGGTGCTGAATCAAGCTGGGCAGCATGACTATCGAGCACCATGCTTTGTGCATCCCAGCTTCGACGGCATGCTGGTTCAATTCCTGTATGCGGACGCTTGTTTTTTCACGTCTTGGCCAGTTTTTCTTGAGGTAAGACCACATCACAAAGTCGAAAAGGTATAGGACAGAAGACGCGAGCTCGTCCAAAAGCACACACACACACATATATATATCATGTATGCAGCGATGCGTATGTAAGTGTAGATTGTGATATGTTGCCCAAATAGCATGCATGCCTGTGACAGGGGTGGGTTTGGGGGTGAATAATGTCCGTTGAATCTCTGTGTTTTGGAGGCTTGCCACAACTGGGCGGGGCACTCCGATAGCCACCGAGGTCCAGCACTTGGTTCAAAGCAAGGCTTAGCGCTATGGGTACACCCATGCCAATCAGTTCTAGTTGCCGACGCAGCAACCTTCCATGAGGAAGGTCAATAATATCCAAAACTTAAAGGTGCTGCAAATCCCCAGCCCCAGCCTGAAGCACACAAAATGAGGCCAGCTCAAACCAAAACTGCCAAAATCAAGTGCAACTAAGCCAATTCAATGCCAAAGAAGAATTGAAATCAAACCCACAAAATTGAGCCATGCCAAAAGTTTTTGGAACACGCCTAAGCTGGCCAAGATCCGGCCAAATACGCCGCAAATCAGCAGCTGAAAATTGCAAACATCGAACATCAAACCAAAGTGGTCAACATCAAGCCAAACATCGGCAAGATCAAATACACAATTGCCTAAATATGATCAAATATGTATATAAGGCAAAACTTTTTCAGAAAGGGGTGTTGTGAGCGCTAAAAACCAACATTTTGTTTTTTTTTGTTTTTTTAAGATGTTGAATTACTGTTTTTTGTGAGTTCATAACACCCTTTGGAAGTAAGCTGAACCACTTTGGGTGTTTAAAGCTTGCGAATTGCCTACAGTTTGGGTTTTTGTCTGCTTCGATTGTCTCAAGATTTGGCTACACTATGGCATGGGCATTTGTTTGCAATTTGCTTGCTTCAATGGCGAAACGAAAAAAGCAAAAAAAACAAAGATTTGGCAACTAGTCCAGAGACCAGAGTAGTTGGGAACACATTGTCTATTTTTTTTGATTAATCCAGATCAATCCTGAAAGATAGGGCAATGTAACACTGTCTTGTGGTGTAAAAACACCATTGGTTTCATAGGTCCACTGTATATATATATATATATATGTATTGCCTATCCCCCTTCGAATAACCCCTGTAGAATCAGGGTACCTGGGTGCTGTAATAAAGCATTTTTTTATATTGCCTAAATGTGCCTTGCGAACCTGAAACAGTGTGGGGTGTGATTCTATAGAGGTCATTGGTGTCCTATGGTGTCCTGATTTTATAGGGAACACAGGTGTGTTAAGACATACTCTATGCAATCCCTATGCACCCTCGGGGTCGTGATTCTACAGGGGTCACAGGTAATTTTTCAAGTGGCCTATGTGCATATTAGACAGGCAAACTCAGCGCGGTTGAAATGGCTGCAACACAGAAAGCGCAAATGCGCCAAAAGTCTCAGCGCCATGTTTCGGCGTGGAAAAATTAGCTGCAGCGGCTCTTTTGAGCAGCTCGAGGGCCGAGTCAGCTGAGCTGAATGGTATGTTGAGATTCTGTGTATACGGGTAATTCAGCATCGCATTGACGGGCTGGGGTACTTTTTGCTGATGATTTTTTTCCAACGTGTTCCCAAAGTCTTGGATTCCAGTGAACGAATCATGTCAAGCCCAGATTCATCTTGTCTAGTGACTGGTTAAAACCAAGGTCTTCAACAGGCCAAAATGTGTTGAACCAACATGAATGGCTTCACCGATGCCCTTCCAGCTTGTTAGCCGTGTGCGCTGTGGCGGGCCATTGCAAAGGCCTGCTGGTGGGTGTTTATATCACGGATCCGACAAGTTTGGTGTCGTGTGTGTCTTTTTTTCCCGTTTTCGTGGGTCAAAGGACCAATTCATAGCTGACTTTGCAGATGAATGACGGTTTACGAATTTGATTGCTTTTTTAAACAGCTGTGCCTGGAATTACTGTGCACAAGATGCATTAAGATCATGGGAGTGTTCTGCTGAAGCTTGGTGAAAATGTCATCCGTGGTGCCAGGTCCAGCCATGACAACCTTTGTGGGAGCCCTGGAGGTCCCCGTTGCCATCGGCTGTCGCAAGCTCAGCTGCCATGTTAGTAGGGCACTTCCTTTTTGATCGTCGCTGGGTCGCAGCTGCAGTGGGGAAGTTTCGGCTCTAAAGCTTGTGCAAGACAACTTCTGCTTGGAAATTCCGCATCCGGTTGGGCCGTTTAGCCATCCATGTTCTCGTCCGTGTCAATGTTTTTTTTTTTTTAAATGTGCATTCCAGTACTTGCAGAATCATCTTGCGTCAACAGCCTCACCAAAGAGCATGCCTGGATTGGAGATTGTTTGCGGTTGCATCGGCCTTGCGGTCAATTTGGCCCAGACCATTCTCTCCGCCTTGTAGGTATGACCTCTGACAATAGCAAAGTTTTCTTAGGCGACTATGAGGCAGTTGACAAAGGCTACGAGATCTGCGACTGTGAGGATGTGACTCTGATTGCCCCGAAAGGAAGCAAGCATTGCCCCATCAGCCCGTTTCTCAAACCAAATGAGTGCGCTGTGGTCCTGTTCGTCGGGATTGTGGTGCTCCCAGGATTGTTGTGGTGCTTACGACATCAGGCCAAGTCCAAGGAAGAGCGTGATGCCTATGCCGCCGCCCTTTACTGGGGCTACGACTTTTGCGCTGGCATATGCGCGTTAAAGTTCGCAGCAACAGTGATAGAACTATCAAAGGACCCCCTTTCACCCTTCTACTGGACGGGGAAATTCATATGGGCCACTCTATGGGAAACAATCACGTTTGACTTGCCATTGCAATGTGTCAAAACACACTGCTGCGCTTCCGCATTTTTTGGGTGCCTTACTCTGCTGGGGACCCTTTGGGGTTATTTTGGTATAATAATTGCATACCAAGTGGATACAGTGATCATGATGGGGCACCATGTCCTGGTGTGTGGCCTGATCCAGTGGCTGATTGATATCGTGAAAGGTGTTGGGTGGCGTCTCTTGAAACGCAAACTGTGCGGCAGCGGAGATAGTTCCGTTGCAGCAGGTTATGAAGCCTTCCAACAAGAGATGATGCATCCAATTCCTGAACAGGCTTGAGTGAGAACGGTTCTGTTTTAGCTGCAGGCAAAGCTTCTGATGCTATGCTTCTGAACTTTCTTCCAAGACAAAAAAGAAGCTGACCTTTGATCAAGCGCGAGTGTTGAATCATTCCCAGTATGGAGATACAAACATTTCGCTGTTGGGGGTCGACCGAGGTGCCAGCGCGGCCAGCGCAGAGAGGCTCCATCTCGAGTTAGCAGCTACTACGAAATGGGTCTCAACAATTTAGGGCTTGAACGTATTAATTTGGCATTGCAAGGAGTTTAAAAGGGTTTGGTACATTACATAAATACATGAAAATGTGAAAGAGTTGAACATGCTAACATGTTGACCCAAAATGTTTTGCCGTTCTAATACATGGAGTCAGGTAGTCAAACATGTCTTCCTGGTTGGCGGTTTTCACAGCAATTTTTTTCCCCACCTGCCAGGTGAGGGTTGTTAGATTTTATAAGAGCTCTTGCCCGCCTTCTCCTCCTCCGCCTCCTCCTCGTCTCCTTGCCAGCTCTTCATGGCAGTGGGCAGCGCCGGACCTCAACTGGGATCTCGCGATCTCAGTGGGCAGCGCCGGGCCTCAACCGGGAGATCCCGAGCGGAGTGGGCGGCGCCGGACCTCAACCGGGACCTCGCGAGTGGAGTGGGCAGCGCCGGGCCTCGAGTGGGGGTTCCCGATCTGAGTGGGCAGAGCCGGACCTGAACTGCCAGAAAGAATGCCAGAAAGAGCGGCAGAAGATATGCCCGGCGCAATGCCAGAAAGAAAATCAAATAGAATGTCATGGCGGGGATCACTCGAAGCAAAGTAATTAATCCCGATAACTTGCGGAACCGAGTTCAACCAACTGCGTGTACGTACCGGGCGGACATCACAAAAATGGCAGGAAAGAAACCCAAAGTAGTAGGACTAAAAGAAATCGCCGGCTTCATTGATTCCCCCAAATTACGTATATGATTCTTGGGTGCGTGGTTGGTTGCAATCATGGTGAATTCGGTAATATTGATATATAATATTTGTGGTAATCCCCACTTCCACCGGGACATCAAAAATCTCAGCTGTCCTACAATCTGCTCCGCCGTAGAGTTCCATCGGTCACATCTATTTTTCTTCAGCATCTTAAAGATTAAAAAACCCCAGAGTTGCAACATTTTTTATGGTTCAATGTGATTATGATGAATAAAAGTTATTAAGTTATGGTCATTAGTAACCATCACTTGCAACCATTTTTTATGGTCATGGTCATGGTTATGGTTCTGGTTCATGTCCTCCAGGTTTCGAGCTCCGAGCCCGAGCCTCCAGCTCATCGAGTGGAAGCAGATGGCAGGTGGCCAGTCGCATGCAAGTTTCTGATGGATCAGCTGACTTTCAAATCCAGCAGATGGTGGATGTTGGACCTTTATGATTTCTTTAGTGCAACATGGTGGATGTTTTTTTGGGAGATATGGTTCAACAGTTGCATCAAATGATCAAACTGGAAAGTTCGCTTTACCAGTTTGTCAAGGATAGAGATGGGATTGGCACAAAATCATGGCACTGATCATTCCACCAGATTTTGCTGCGCATTTACTGGTACCCTGGTACCACACCCAATTTCGTTTAACCCATCAAGTTTGACATAGCATCTAGAAACATGGCGGGTTATATAGATTCATAGATTGTGTTCAAAAATTGAAACTGCGCATAGTTTTTCTTTTCCCCATGCAATGTTTGCCACCAAGGGTCAAAAGTCCACAAATTTTTCTCCTATGGGTGCGAGGAATGGGGATACAGCCTTGCTGGCTTCTGTCTATAGTCTATAGCCAACAACATCGGGGATCTAACCAAGACTCCATAGATACTTTGGTTTTTGAGAACAACTATTTCAAGACGTTGTTCAAGGAAGAGAATGATCATCCACAGGATTAAAGATAGACTTTCATAGGGGATTTGGAACTTCCAAAGCTGGTGTAAACATCCAAAAACAGATCCAAAGGCACTTTCGACAGGAATATTCAACAAGGGCATAGTTTGACAATAGTGTCAAGATTGTCATAGAAGTATGATCACTGACATTCGGCATTTAGCACGGCTGATTGGAATGTTTAGCAGGGCTGATTGGAATGTGTGACTGTGGGTGCTTCTTGGTCACCATTGAGTGCACTGTCTTACTGACATTTTCTTTGGGAAGTGGGGCCTTATAGCCAGCAATGCCAATTTGGGTGGCAATACGTTTTGCACCGACTTAGAACAATCTGCAGTCTGGTGGTTTGAAACATAACTTTTATATGCTTTTATTTTCCGCTTCCCAAATTTGGGATGATTTTGGCATTTCAGAATTTTAACTTTGCTTTTCCATCCCAACTGGTTGGTTGCTAGTCTGATCTACTAAAAATGGACGATTTTTCAGATGGCCTAATACCACCAGATCAGTCGACCAGGTGCTGAGCGGTTTTGGCGCGGGCCTGGCTAGCAGGTTCTCTCGGACCTCCAAGGCACGAACAACTTGGCTCCAAGTGTTTTTTTGCTGGAACAAAATGTAATATATATATATACAGTATATGAATATTATATGAACATTTAAATGAATGTTTTTCTTTGAATATTTATAACTATTTATGATATGAATTTTGATATGTAATTATATATATACATATATTTATATACATACGGTTATTGATCTTGTAACACACCGGTATCTGGTTTTACACCTCACCCGTGGTTTTCTCTTGGGGGGAATTCCTTTTTTGTGACACAGTTTGGTCAAGATTGACATCATTGACTTTTTCAAAGTGGGGATGGTCATCCGTCAATGTTGAGATCAGCTAACCACCTTCATGTGGCCACCTCTTTGGTCTGAGACAAAGCTTTCACCACTTCAAGCAACGAGTGATTTGCCATGAACAGTGAAGATATGACCTAAGAAAATGGCTCATAGCTTACAGTAACTTGATCCAGCCAAGAGTCAGAGGGAAATTGGCTACAATTAGCCCATTGAGTTTGAACAACAATGATGAACCATGATATATCATGATGATATTGACATATATTGATCAAGACGGGGACCATTCTGACACCCAAACGGCGTCAAATTCCTAAAAAAAATCCAACATTTTTCCCATGACCTGGTCGTAAGACATGATGGGAACAGGTCTCACGGGCTGCGGAAGGCGCTGCTCCCAAAGGTGAGCAGTTTTTTTTTGCTGCGAAGGGGGGATGGAGAAACTTGACGCTCCAAATGATCAGATATTTTATCCCAACATTTCGAAGATTTCTAGCAAAACAGGATGGTGTTTCCAGGTGAAATTTCGCAGGTACAGTGCCAAGGATTTAAGTTGAACCATGTTGAGCAGAAAAAGCACCTGTGAGTTTCACCAGGTGACGAAACCGAAACTGAGGCGCCGGAAAACCAGGGAAGGTAACCAAATGCTTGCTGACTGGGCTGAAAATGTAGCCCATCATGATCAAGCACGATAAAAGGCAACATTTTTTCAATTGGGTGAGAACTTTTAAGTTTACGGGCCCACTCTTCGGCCCTGGTTTCCAAAGGTGTCAACCGCAAAAGGGGTCAACAAGCTTCGGGTGATCGACAGCAAGCACCTAGGGGTCCTGAATCATCTACTGGAAACGTTCTTTTTCATTCCTTTTTTTGTTGCATGTAGAGATTGAAACGATGAGGTCCTGTGTGACAATTCGACTGGCTGTTCCAGAGGTTGGAGGGATAATCCACGGGTTTTAGGGGTCGACCGTCAGCTGGTACTGCTACGGATTGGTAGCTATGCCTGAAAAGAGAACCAGAGAGAGGCAGAAAGAGTGCGTGAGTTTGCCTTCCTGGAGGCAATTGGACATTTGAACCAAACAAATATGACCGACCATCACTTCAGCCATTCGCTGACCACTTTCCAACTATTCGAATTCACAAAACCACCAACCATCAACAGCTCAGGTCGCAACCTCTAGGAACTTGGCTGATTGGTCCATCCAACCTGAAGGCGGGGACGTTGCTGTTAGTTCGTGGCAGGTACCAGCTTGTAGCTCGTTGATAGGACCTTGGGAAACGCCGGTCTCTGAGGATGCAAGAGTCTGGCCTTGCGGCAAGCATCTTGTTGCAACTTTCGGATTTGAATAATGCTCTTTGATGCCCTTTCGTGCACGGATTCTCTTGCATATGTTGATTCATTCGGGTTTAACATTCACCAACCGCAAGCATCATCAACAGGTCAAGTCTTTGCTTTGCAACCTCATGCAGTCTGTGCATCGCAAAAGGCCATGGCTGGCTTGCTGCCTTGGGCTGCTGGCCATTCCATTTGATCTGAAAGATTCTGATGCCAATCCTCATGAAATTGCAGAACAGGGGACCACCAGCATGCGCAAAAACTATGCAGTTGTGAGCTATGTCAATCAGAAGTGAGCAGCTGCAGTGCATTTTCCCTTGGTAGTTAAAGCTTCTGCTACCAGACTCAACCCACCGAACCTGGATGATTCGAATTTGCCCAAGTTGATGGAGTTGGAATTTTGCTTTGATTTTCCCCTTAACCACTGCGCCTGGGCTCACTGCATCCAAAGAATTGATGTTGAGCAGTTGCATTTTGCACATGCATCCATCTCAATGACTTTCCGGAATGGAAGGTGCAAAGGCGAGTCGGTGCAAACTTTGACGAACAAGCTGCTGAGTGGTGAGACTCAGGTGGAGGACATTCCGGCCCTGGTAGGTGTGCAAGACCCCCACGGGAAGGTCTTCATTGTTAGTGGAAATCGGCGATTGTTTGCTCTGAAGGCTTTTGCCGATCAACTTCCAAAGGAAGGGGCCCAGTGCGTCAAAGCCAGCACTTTGCTGGTCAGCCTGTCTGACATGCACCTGTTCCCGCAGTCCCTTTTTGCCCGCTGTGTGGAAGCCTTCACCAGTCATGATGGTGGCCGCCCAACCTTGAGAGCCGTCCAGCCAGAACATCCACAGGCGCAGTCAGTGGCGCGGCCAGCCGTGGTGCTGAAAGCGGCGCCATCAGTGCCGAGAGGCACCATTTTAAGGAGCTGGGCGCTGAAGGGCCTTGAAGGCTTTTGGATTGACCACAGAGGTTCGGTCTACATGGTCGAAGAGAAGCAGGGCGTTGGCCTGGAAGTTGTCAGAAACAATGGGACAGATTGCCGAAACTACAGACTGGAGTGGGATGGGCAAACCTTCGTGTGGCCTTCTTACAATACAAAACATGTGGCAGTTTGTGTCAACGCTGACGTCTGACACCATCAACTGGCGCTGTGCCTGCACTGGCCGGATTAGTTTCATATGGCACAGATTCAACCAACAGTGAAAAATGACCACGGATTTGTGCTGACTGCTCCAATTTTGACAATGTTCTGCTGTTCAAGGGAACCATGGAGCAGTTTTAGTAACTACATGTTTCTTTTGATCGCATGTTGCGTATGGTCAGATTTTTCTGCCTTGCTCGGCCCAGTGCTTCAGGCACTCAGAAAACCAGTGGCTCCGTGAAGCTACGCAGCTACGCCGGACAGGCCGTTGCAGATGTCATCAAACAATTTCTTTTTAACTTTTGGTGGTGCAATCAGTGCAATCTCATTTGTTTCTTCTGGTGCCAAAAAAATGAAGAGTGCAACACAGCATATTTTGACTCCCAGAACAATAAAACAACAAAGGTTCCGGAGTCCGGGGCGAGTTTTGGGATCGGACGGTCATGGGTCGGATTGGATCTTGTAACTTCAGCCTCATAGCATCATGAAGGGTCAGTTGTGCAATTCCTTACAGTTCAAACATTCAATGAAGCAACCTCAAACAATCTTCGCTGCACCACTTCCTAACAATCCTGGGTTGCAGAGTGATCTTTGTAACCTTTACGTTGCAAACATAAATCGGCTTCGCATCCATGCGTTTAATGATGTCAGTCACAGACTCTTCATCCCGGCGCGTTCAAACTTTTCAAGAACAGCAGCGAGGTTCTAGGCTCACGGACCAGTTTTCCTGGACACAGTTTTTGCCCATTTCATGGTGGCCGCCAAGACAACTTCCACGCACATCATGCAAGGTAGACAAACAACAGTGTAATTTCAAGCTCGCCATACCTGCCATACCTCATTCTTTCATGCCATCTTTAGTACCATGCATGGGCTGCAGAGTGATCTTTGTCATTTTTACATTGCAGACATAAGTCGGCTTTACGATTGGTGTGAAGACTGCTTCAACTCACACTATGGGTATATACAAACACAAACATATTCGAAGCTCTCATGCCTCCTTACCAGCTGTTTTCATCCCAGATATCTCCTGTTTCACCATGTTTCACCCTTCCTAGGTGGCTTTCGTTACCTACCCTTGGTCTTAAGATGTCTTAAGTATTCTCCTTGAAAACTTAGCGTTTCCTGAAAACTTCGCGGGCGTTTCCTGCTTTGCCCTGAATTCGTCCTCTCTGTGGTGGCACCGGTGGCACCCCAGGGGCCCCATGATTGGGACATAGGGACGGGTCCAGTTCCACTGAGCCGATCTTGTATCCGTTCCATGGGTTATGGTCTATAGTCATATCATGTTATGGCATATTAGATTGCGACCATCCCGATGTTATCCCAGAAAATCCTGATTTGACAGTGGTATGCTGATTTTGCAGGTGGGCATCACATTTGATCCACAGACAGGGCCAGAAGTTCGTCCAGGCTCTTGGGGTGCTTGTTGCGGAGATGTGTGGTTGATCGATTCTGGAAGTTGAATAGCATTCTGTTAATGCCGCCCGATTGCTGGGGTTCTGATGGAAGCACCAAACAATCGCCCGCGCATTTCCAAAACGATCACTGCAAACCAATCCTAACATACGTAAGAGGACTAGGGTAGTCAATAGTGATTGAGGATGCCTCTTTTTCAGGCCCCCATGTCTATCAGGGGCCCACCAGTCAGAGTATAGCTCACAAGAGTATCCCCAAAGATGTTTGCCTACCGACCCTCAAGAGTAGCCCAAGAGCGATTCAAGGAGTGGCTGGCTTTCAATCGACGTGTCACGTGACCTGTGGCCATTGGTGCCTGACTTGTCCCAGGTCAGTACTTTGGATCTGGCGGACGTGGCCGCTCGGACGTGTTGCTTTTAGTGTATAATGACTAAGTGGACATGACCTAGAAGCAAAATTTCCGAAAGTAAAGTTGACCAAACTAGGATGTAAGATTGAAACCGAACATGACGAAGATGCTATTGAAAGTTGTTTTTCATGCAGGTTCTTTCTCACCGAGCCTTTGAGCAACAGAGTGCTTGGTTGGTTGATGTGTGCGCACGAGGATGGCACCCTCATGAATTCAGCCCATGCGCTGCTAACATCGCTAGGCCGGGGAGAATGTGCGAGACATGGGACCCACTGATGGAGAGGTAAACATGATGTAATGATGGATAAATGATGACGGTGATAAAATAACGGTAGTAATGATAACAACCATTCTCGCAATATTGTTTATAATCATTCATAATTGGAATTGAGCATGTCGTTGCCCCAACTGTTGCTAAGACACTGGCAGTGCGATGACCAGTTTGTCCCAGGTGCTAAAGGTAAGACGTTGTCAGTACACGTGTTTTCTGCATTATACTCCGCAGAGCTTGGCAAAGGGAGGGCAGGTAAAAGGAATACAGTAGCAGCTCAGTAGCAGGCGTTGTTGTGATGAGCTTAAACCCTGAGATTCAGACCCTGGGTGGCTTCAGTGTAGGCCGCAGCTATTTTTCCTATTTTTCCAGATCGTTCGTGGGGCCAGAAGTCTCGCACGGTGTTCTGCACGATGTTCTGAGCGGAGCTACTTCACAGCATCATAATGTGAAAACGTGAACTAGAATCCTTTTTATTATGCCACTCCAACTCTTCAAGCGATGTCTACGGTAAAAAGGTCTTTCTGTTCTCTACCAGAAGTTGCTTCCCGTGGCGCCTCTTCCCGTGACACTTTCCTAGCCATGGGCAAGTTTAAAGTTGGCCGATTCATAGGGAAAGTGATGAGCGTTGCGGTCCCACTTGTCAGAGTTGTTACTGCGACCACCCCTATTGGAGCCTTGATGCAAGCAAGCCTTGCAGTGATTCAGGTGGCCAAAATCAAGAATTCACATTTGGCCCTGCTTGTTCTCAACTTTGCTGCTCCTGGTCTCAATAGTGGAATGCTCTCACAACGTTTAGCAGCTTCTATTCCGGGGCTTGTCGGCACGTTTAACCCAAGAGCCGGTGCAGCTTTGCAGCTCCTTTTGCAAGGGCCAAATCAATCCCAGAGTTTTCTGCAAGTTGCCGAATCTGCTGCAGAAAATGCAGCACAGTTGATGATTCTGGTGGATCAAAGAGAATTGGCTGCAGTCTTGGGCAACATCAGTGCTGCAGCCGGTGGCTACTGTGAGGTCACTGAGTTGCTGAACATCCCTGACATGTTCGCAGGCATCATGCAAGCAAATCCTAGTGATTTGACGATGGACTTGATTTTTGGAGCACCTCACTCTGGTCCAGGCTTTGCATCTGAGCACAGGGGGCCTGTACTCCCTGATCGTCCAAGCTTTGCTGGGCCTGCTCAGCATGAGCTGCTTGGAGGGCCAGTTTCAGGGGAACTTGGCAGGGTGCCAACCTTTGACAGCAGAGACAACATTGCTGGAAGCCAGGGCATATTTGCTCCCAGGCAGCCCTTGATTGGCAGATCACATCTTCCGAATGAGTCATTGGCACATGGAACATGGTCTCCAGTGCCCGACTTGATGCGGTTGCAAGGTGGCAACTTTGTTGAACCACGCCCTCACCTTCAGACAAGTTCGTCCTTGACACATCGGTGCCCCAACAGTGTGGGAGAGTATACTGAGTACATGGGGCCCATACTGCCTGATCCTCGCCTTGCTGCTCAGCATGGCAGCGAGTTCATGGCAAGCCCAGTGAACGTGGAGAGACGGGCACAGCAAATGCATCAGGTGCCGGAAAGAGCAGGAGTTCCTCGAAGAGCGCAGGTGCTTGGTGGTGATGCCACAGTGGAACGTGTTTATTGGCTTCGGAGCAAGCTGAAACAAGTCATCCCAAGGGTGGGCTACGTTTCTCACGGAGGACTTTTGCTGCAATCAAGGACTGCTGACGGAAGAATGCATTACCATGTGCTTGAGTACATGGGGGACGGCAAAGTCTATTGCGTCCCTCTTGCCTCCGGGGTGCATCCACTTAGCGTAAAGGTTGAACCCTACAATGATTGGGCCCCACATTGGCCCGCTGGTGTCGCTTACGAGAAGCAGAGACATGGTTGGTCCATTACCGAGGCGAACAGGACTAGCGTGACTGGGCTGAAAGAGAGAATGGAATTCCTCATGTCCGCGCGCCGATATGATGTTCTCGAATGGAACTGCCACATGGCAGCACACAGAATCTTGCAAAGCCTAGGGATTGATGTGCCTGAAACCTATGAAAAATTCTGGCAAGGTATTCTGGCAGGTTTTCATACAATGGGACGAGCTGATTGTCTCTTCGGAGATTGAGATCACATGTCAAGCCTGACTGCCTTGCTAAAAACCTTCCCCGAAAGTCTGCAATATGCTAAGGGCATGACCGACAGGATGAACTGCCCTGAAACGGCGCGATGCTTTTTTTGTGCATGGCCGGAGAGCCTGCAATCGATTTGAGAAAAGGTATCGCAGCTCTTCAGCATAGGCCTCAGATACAACATTTATCAGCCAGGGCAAGTGGTGTCAGGCACCATCTATTCCAAGATGTTGCGAGCAAGGAGTAGAGTGAGACAAATTCAAGATCAATTCGTGAATGCGTTGCGCCAGTCAGCTTAAGTCAGGTTAAGTCCGGTTAAGTCAGCCGCAACCGCATCAAGCAGAAGCTCTGCTTGTGGTGTCAGTAGCTCAGTGATTGGGGCCAGGGCCTGGGAGACTGTCAGAGATTTGCTGAGCTTCCCAATGGTTTCGACATGGAAACAAACATTTTTTCCCGAGAGCGTCTGAGCGCAGGGTTCTTCCAATAGTGGGGGTCTGTAAAACATCTTCTCATCTTCACATCTTCTCTCACATCTGCTCATCTTCACATCTTCTCTCACATCTTCTCTCACACCTGCTCATCTTCAAATCTTCTCTCACATCTGCTCATCTTCACATCTTCTCTCACATCTTCTCTCACACCTGCTCATCTTCACATCTTCTTTCACATCTTCTCTCACATCTTCACATCTTCTCTCAGATCTTCTCTCACATCTGCTCATCTTCACATCTGCTCATCTTCACATCTGCTCATCTTCACATCTTCTCTCAGATCTTCTCTCACATCTGCTCATCTTCACATCTTCTCTCACATCTTCTCTCACATCTGCTCATCTTCACATCTGCTCATCTTCAAATCTTCTCTCACATCTGCTCATCTTCACATCTTCTCTCACATCTTCTCTCACATCTTCTCTCACATCTTCTCTCACACCTGCTCATCTTCACATCTTCTCTCACATCTGCTCATCTTCACATCTTCTCTCACATCTTCTCTCACATCTGCTCATCTTCACATCTTCTCTCACAT
>CAMXCT020002802.1:306243-371243 GCA_947184155.2 Cladocopium goreaui
CAACATGTGTAATTATATGAGAAACGAGCTGCAGGCGCTTTTGGGAAACATGTTCGCTTCATTTCGAGCGTCCAAGGATGACGATGTGATTCAGTGCATAGCGTTGACCTTCCCAGAGGACAACCCGATTCGCTTCGTCATGCAGGGACCCGAGCCCGCAGGGAACTTTGCAGGTCGGACCGGCGACTACCTAGAGCCCGTGCAATGGTCCATGTGGGCTCGACCAATGGGGATAGTCTTTGTTGAGATTGTGCATCATCCTGCACTGGAGCACCATGGTAGGGCCGTGGATCATTTTGTATCATTCATGTGTCCTCGTCCAACAAACTTATCCACAGCCAGAGGCAGAGCACCCGGAGCACTCCATGTAAGGATGACTGGCACAGGAACACTGGCAAACCGTTTTTGGCCGTTGGTGCAGGCAAGCGGCCTGACTGAACCTACTCATACCGGTGAGTGTGCCCGCAATGTTGCTCGCCTGCTGCAGTACCCGGTGAAGGAGTTTCGCTACACAGTCACATTGAATGAAATCCACATTGAATCCGCGAGTGATGAAAATCCCGGTGGAGTCCGGCTTACTTGCGCCAACGAACTGATTCCTGAACAGCTTGCTTTTGCAGAAGTGGCATTCGAAGAGGCAAGTAGAACAGACGAGCAAGAACCATTGAGCGCAGTGACATACCGTCTCGTCCTTGAAGTGTTGGGCAGCACAGGGAATTTGCCAATGCTGCAGCGCCAAATTGTGAACAACGCTCTCCAGAACCACCTCTTGGATGATCGTGGGGTAAAAATATTAAATGACCCTTTAGCTAGCTTTGCATTTTTTGCAGGTTAGCCTTTTGACAGGTAGTTCTAACATCTTCTAACTACTCACTTCTCCGGTCAGTATCAAAGTAAGTATTCTACCAATGATGCTGGATTTGTGAATCATGACTCCGTACATGACTCTGAGGTGCATGTTACAGCCACTGCGTTGGATACGCTTGTTTGGGGAACTCATGTTGCTTCTTTGAGAAGTGCTACCAACCTCGGACATATACATCAAAGAGCAGCATCGCATGACAACAAGACTGGATATTACCTTAAGTTCCAGCTCATCTATTGTAATTAGGTTTCTTTACATCTTCGACTTCTCTGCCTTCATTTGATAGGCAGGCTTGCCATGTCATTGAGTCGTGACATTAAGAGTGTCTGAGCTCCAAGGACAAGGCAGAAACGACGCTGAGGCCAATGTCCTTCTCCCCTTCTGTACACCTCGAACTGATCCTGGTCATACGGTGCAGCGTGGAGCACTTTTCCATGGCCCACCAGGCATGGCTCGCACCATGATCTTTCGTTGTCCACAGAATTGTCGTGAAGCTGGTGTATTGCTAAAGATGTTTAAGATGTTTTGCTGTAACAGTCTAAATTTATCTAAATTTCTTGTAATGGAGAGAGGAAATCCACAGATGACACTCTCATGAATAGCCGTTACCGTTACCACAAGACTATTGATTGACGGATAGTGTATGAGGGCATTCAAGATTTGGACCTGACCTGATGAGGCACGGCTAAATCAACACTGGCACGCTGCATCTATGAGCATGCTGGCCTGCGTCCTATGGAGATCCGATCAGCTGCCTCATTTGCAAGCCGCTACCTCGGAGACACAGAGGACTGCCAGCCGCTGCCAGCCTTGAAGACATTCATTGCCAGCAACCATTTGAAGTGGTTAGGGAGCCACAAGTTGTTGATACACGTACGAAGAAGTGTTGTTTCGAGTTTTTGTTCACTTTTTTCTTCATTGTGAAGTGTTTGGATTGCACAGTTTTATGAGGAGATGCTGACGACCATCTTCAAAGGCGCTCATGAGCACCCAGATGTACCACATGTCATGATCATTGAGGAGATCGAAGCTCTTGCAGAGACACGTAGCAGTGGGCCAGATGCACACCACGCAAAATGGCTGACGCATTTATTCAGCCACTGATTTGATTGAATTGAGACATCTTCAGTCAGCATGTTTGTTCACACTCACGAAATGTTCATGCCCGCCATTTTGGGTTCGAAAATACTCAGGCGAAATTGACAAGACCAAGAACGTGCTACTCTTGTGCACCACGAATCGGCGCGCTGCTTTGGACCCAGCCTTCACACGTGTTGGACGCGTGTCTGTGGAGATCTTTTGTGGAAAGCTCAATGCAGAAAAAGCTACAGATCTTATTCATTCAACGTTCACCAAGTTGGGCTTTGCAGCTTTGATAAAAGAAGAGCTTGACCATGAGCTCAGGGAGAATCAGGCAGCAGCTCTTGGCCAAATATGATCTGCAAGGTGTCAAATGAAAGAGTTGAGGGAACCATGTCATCAGTGGAAAAACATTTTTGCACAGAGGGAAGATGAATAACCCTGCAAGCAGGTGCTGCTGACGAACCTTTCCGGGGCACAGGTGCGTGGCCTTGCAGAGAATGTGTTGCGGGGTTATCAGGAGCAAGGGTTGATTGTGAGGCAACTCACGGCAAGCGACATCATTAATCACCTGAGACTCACATTTGCTTAAAGATTTTTCATATTCGTTTGTTCCCCATTGGCGAGAGCTATAGCCTATAGGGGTTCTTGCTTCAATTTTTTTGAGTGGCATTGCTGGATGCCATTGTTGAGTGCCATTGCTGGGTCCAAGGGTCCAGGGTGCCACCGAATGATGCCGCCGGCCATTGCTGGGTGCCACTGCAAGGTGACACAGAAACATGCTGCGTGATGAGTAACTCTGCAGTGCTGTGCCATTGCTGGGTGCCATGCTGGGTGCTTGTAGTGTGTCAGGGTGCTGT
Organism: Cladocopium goreaui; assembly: GCA_947184155.2. Classification (NCBI taxonomy): domain Eukaryota; class Dinophyceae; order Suessiales; family Symbiodiniaceae; genus Cladocopium; species Cladocopium goreaui. Next base: position 309,049 of record CAMXCT020002802.1, read on the forward strand.
GAAGGGTTGTGCCAGTGGAAGGTGCCATTGTGAAGTCAGTGCTAGATGTTGTTGCCAGGTGCCGCTGAAGGTATGCCAATGTGGCGTATCGTGAAATTTGCGAAGAGAAGCAAAGGGGAAAGGAAAGGCAAGGGACAGCCCAAGCTAAGAAAAATGCCAAAAAAGCAGACCGGGCAAAGAAACCTCAAGTTGCCATGTTGCACACACTTGGATTTGCATCTTCACGTTTGTTTCCTTCTTTTGCCGCTTTTCAAGATTCTGCTATCTTGGGTCTATGCTGGTATAGTCCTTTTGTTCTCAAGATCGTGGTAGCTCTTTGTATTCTTTCTTCAAACAAAGAAGGGTGTTGAGAACAGCGGATTTGCCCGTTGCAGGGTGTGAGATGTGGCAGTTATAGAGATTTCTGACGGGCGCCATTGCAGGGGTCATTGAAGGATACCTTTCTAGGGTGCAGCATTTCCATGTGCTGTTTAACAGCTAGGTCTATATTGGAAATTTGGTAGTTCAAGTGACTTCTTTTCGTTCCAATCCAACCAAGGAAAGGGGCGCTGCACAATTTGATCGGATCATCCAACGACCCTGACCTCTTCTCGTTTTCGTCTGGTGATGCAGGAGCCATGTTTGCAGATCAGAAAAGTGAGCAGTACCTGCTGGAATCGTGCGAAAACGGGAGGTTGAGCGGCCGCATGCTTCACCATCGTGAGCATGTGTGGGTAGAAGGACAGAAACAAGCAGTACGGGAGTTGGCGCTAAAGGAGCCCATCAAGGGACCAGCAGCTGTTTACCACTTGGCCCTGCTGTTGCAGAAGATCTCAAGGGCAAACACTGCAACAGTAGTTGACAGTCGGCGCAAAGAGTTCCTGCAACATGACAAATCCCCATTTGACCTGGTTGTCGAGTGCAGCGAGAACGCACGTGACCGGGGCACTGTAGTGATTGTGGACGTGGATGATTTGGCTGGAATCATGGTGGACCAGCAGACCCAGCGGGGTTCATCCAGGCAGAAGGCTGAAGGCGGAATGCAAGAGACCACTGCTCAGTCTTTCCACGTTGCAAGAGAACATGCCTTGCAAAATATCATTTCTTTTAGCCGTTCTCTAGCGCAGCGTGTCCAGCCCAGTGGCAATACGTTCTGTCTTTGTGTGCTGAGCACAGCGCATCCTTTCATTCTTCGTCGCTTGGGTCATGGAATGATATTCGGGCTGCCAGAAGCTCCTTTCAACCCGCCCTTGTATTCACAGTTGGGCTACGAGGTCTTGGACTCCACAGGGGTATCCAAAGTGCAACGTGTGCAAAGTGGGCAGGACGGTTTCATCCCTCTGGTTTCACCTTTAGTGGCCAAAGATGCCGAGCCTCTCCTTGTGGAGGTCACCATACATAGCATTAAAGACGACTTGGAGTTTGGATTCACCTCACCTGTGAATGTGCCCTCCGGCACCCTGGTTTCCTCCAAATCAGCAGCCACCCTGACGTGGAAGGAGTGGCATTTACATTCTCGTGGTCAATCCAAGCCTTTGAAAGAGAAGCCAGAGCAACACCCAGACTTGCCCCAGGTCATTTTTCTCATTCAGCAAGATTCTTGGTTGGCCGTTGGGTGGCTGTCGAAGGCCGGGGCTCCCATACTTTCAGAAGATCTCGGTGTTGACCTTGGTGGCGTTGCACATCCTTTCATTTCATTGAAGACTCCAGCTGATACTGCTTCTGTGAAGGTCTATGGAGGGCTTGGCAACTTTCCTTTGCGCTATTTAGAAGCATACCAAAACGTTCTGGCAAAAGACCGTGGTGTCCTGGTTTTTGCTTTACCCTATTCTGAATATTCTGAAAGCGCCATGGAGAGGCTCCCATGGTATGAAGCAACCATTCCTGATGGTGTGCGAACAATTCGCATCACTGCTTGTGGTCCCGGAGGGCGTGGTGCGAAGGGAGTGGCGGACCAGAAGAATGGGGCAGGTGGCGCATCTGGCGCAGTGGTGGATGCAACCTTTTCTGTCACTGCAGGAGCTAAGAAACTGTGTGTGGAATTGGGCGCACATCTTAACCCGAAAGACACAAACCTGAAGCCAGCTTCTTCTACAAAAATTTATGAATCGGAGACGGGGCAGAGAGACATTGCGAATGTGCGGAGGGATGTGTTGCTGGAAGCTGGTGGTGGAGGGCTTCAAGATATTGTGGGTGAGGGATTTGCAAAAACTAGTGACTTTATGCAGCTGACCAGCGCAGTTGTAAAAAAAGGCAATCCTGGGGAAAAAGCGTCCCCCATGATGACTAATTCATGGGAGAACACTCCGAATGGAGGGGCCGCTTCCTGGCCAAAAGAGATCTTGGAAATGATTCAGAGGAAATTCCCGGTCATTGATACCAAAAACTGCTATGGCCAGACGCGACAACAGAGATTCGTGCCGCAGATTGGCGGCGGAGGCCCTGGTGGTTCCCATAACGGGGGTGGTATTCCGGGGGCTTTTACTGGAGCACCCGGCGCTTGCGTCATTCAGTTTGACCCGCCTCCCCAAGCGACAGAAGGCAACTAAGATGGTGGCAGAAACAGGAGAAAAAGATGGTGATCCCACATCGTTTGGAAGTCTTGGAAAACGAGCGGCCTGATGCTTCACCATGTCGAGTTCCTGTGGGAATTGAAGATGACTACGTTTTCTTGTCAGAAGATGGACGCTCTCGCCTTGACTCCGCTTCATTGTCAGAAGGAACGATTTTAGTTGAAACAATTGCGGTGAGGTAGAAACATTGCATGGCAAGATCTTGGATTTCATTGAAACTCCAGGGGCGAAGCCACATCCGTTCGGTTACCATCATTCAAGATTTGACCACTAGTCAGTGTAGATTCATGAGAGGCAGAGAGATTTTGAAGGTGAAAGAGGCGTTCAGGCTCATTTCTAGCATCAAACAGAGCTTCGAACTCTGTGGTCGCCACGGTTTTGAATCATCTACTGGAAACGTTCTTTTTCATTCCTTTTTTTGTTGCATGTAGAGATTGAAACGATGAGGTCCTGTGTGACAATTCGACTGGCTGTTCCAGAGGTTGGAGGGATAAAACGGGTTTTAGGGGTCGACCGTCAGCTGGTACTGCTACGGATTGGTAGCTATGCCTGAAAAGAGAACCAGAGAGAGGCAGAAAGAGTGCGTGAGTTTGCCTTCCTGGAGGCAATTGGACATTTGAACCAAACAAATATGACCGACCATCACTTCAGCCATTCGCTGACCACTTTTCAACTATTCGAATTCACAAAACCACCATCAACAGCTCAGGTCGCAACCTCTAGGAACTAGGCTGATTGGTCCATCCAACCTGAAGGCGGGGACGTTGCTTTTAGTTCGTGGCAGGTACCAGCTTGTAGCTCGGTGATAGGACCTTGGGAAACGCCGGTCTCTGAGGATGCAAGAGTCTGGCCTTGGGGCAAACATCTTGTTGCAACTTTCGGATTTGAATAATGCTCTTTGATGCCCTTTCGTGCACGGATTCTCTTGCATATGTTGATTCATTCGGGTTTAACATTCACCAACCGCAAGCATCATCAACAGGTCAAGTCTTTGCTTTGCAACCTCATGCAGTCTGTGCATCGCAAAAGGCCATGGCTGGCTTGCTGCCTTGGGCTGCTGGCCATTCCATTTGATCTGAAAGATTCTGATGCCAATCCTCATGAAATTGCAGAACAGGGGACCACCAGCATGCGCAAAAACTATGCAGTTGTGAGCTATGTCAATCAGAAGTGAGCAGCTGCAGTGCATTTTCCCTTGGTAGTTAAAGCTTCTGCTACCAGACTCAACCCACCGAACCTGGATGATTCGAATTTGCCCAAGTTGATGGAGTTGGAATTTTGCTTTGATTTTCCCCTTGACCACTGCGCCTGGGCTCACTGCATCCAAAGAATTGATGTTGAGCAGTTGCATTTTGCACATGCATCCATCTCAATGACTTTCCGGAATGGAAGGTGCAAAGGCGAGTCGGTGCAAACTTTGACGAACAAGCTGCTGAGTGGTGAGACTCAGGTGGAGGACATTCCGGCCCTGGTAGGTGTGCAAGACCCCCACGGGAAGGTCTTCATTGTTAGTGGAAATCGGCGATTGTTTGCTCTGAAGGCTTTTGCCGATCAACTTCCAAAGGAAGGGGCCCAGTGCGTCAAAGCCAGCACTTTGCTGGTCAGCCTGTCTGACATGCACCTGTTCCCGCAGTCCTTTTTGCCCGCTGTGTGGAAGCCTTCACCAGTCATGATGGTGGCCGCCCAACCTTGAGAGCCGTCCAGCCAGAACATCCACAGGCGCAGTCAGTGGCGCGGCCAGCCGTGGTGCTGAAAGCGGCGCCATCAGTGCCGAGAGGCACCATTTTAAGGAGCTGGGCGCTGAAGGGCCTTGAAGGCTTTTGGATTGACCACAGAGGTTCGGTCTACATGGTCGAAGAGAAGCAGGGCGTTGGCCTGGAAGTTGTCAGAAACAATGGGACAGATTGCCGAAACTACAGACTGGAGTGGGATGGGCAAACCTTCGTGTGGCCTTCTTACAATACAAAACATGTGGCAGTTTGTGTCAACGCTGACACCATCAACTGGCGCTGTGCCTGCACTGGCCGGATTAGTTTCATATGGCACAGATTCAACCAACAGTGAAAAATGACCACGGATTTGTGCTGACTGCTCCAATTTTGACAATGTTCTGCTGTTCAAGGGAACCATGGAGCAGTTTTAGTAACTACATGTTTCTTTTGATCGCATGTTGCGTATGGTCAGATTTTTCTGCCTTGCTCGGCCCAGTGCTTCAGGCACTCAGAAAACCAGTGGCTCCGTGAAGCTACGCAGCTACCCCGGACAGGCCGTTGCAGATGTCATCAAACAATTTCTTTTTATATAACTTTTGGTGGTGCAATCAGTGCAATCTCATTTGTTTCTTCTGGTGCCAAAAAAATGAAGAGTGCAACACAGCATATTTTGACTCCCAGAACAATAAAACAACAAAGGTTCCGGAGTCCGGGGCGAGTTTTGGGATCGGACGGTCATGGGTCGGATTGGATCTTGTACCTCATAGCATCTCATCAAGGGTCAGTTGTGCAATTCCTTACAGTTCAAACATTGAATGAAACAAGCAACCTCAAACAATCTTCGCTGCACCACTTCCTAACAATCCTGCGTTGCAGAGTGATCTTTGTAACCTTTACGTTGCAAACATAAATCGGCTTTGCATCCATGCGTTTAATGATGTCAGTCACAGACTCTTCATCCCGGCGCGTTCCAACTTTTCAAGAACAGCAGCGAGGTTCTAGGCTCACGGACCAGTTTTCCTGGACACAGTTTTTGCCCATTTCATGGTGGCCGCCGAGACAACTTCAACGCACATCATGCAAGGTAGACAAACAACAGTGTAATTTCAAGCTCGCCATACCTGCCATACCTCATTCTTTCATCCCAATATCCCAACCATCTCCCGCTTCACACTTCCATGCCAGCTTTAGTACCAATGCATGGGCTGCAGAGTGATCTTTGTCATTTTTACATTGCAGACATAAGTCGGCTTTACGATTGGTGTGAAGACTGCTTCAACTCACACTATGGGTATATACAAACACAAACATATTCGAAGCTCTCATGCCTCCTTACCAGCTGTTTTCATCCAAGATATCTCCTGTTTCACCATGTTTCACCCTTCCTAGGTGGCTTTCGTTACCTACCCTTGGTCTTAAGATGTCTTAAGTATTCTCCTTGAAAACTTAGCGTTTCCTGAAAACTTGGCGTTTCCTGCTTTGCCCTGAGGAAGTCATCCCCATGGTGCTCTCTGAGTGAGTGATGTCTGGGTCGCTTAGACGGTCGTGATGCTGGTCGCCACGAAGCTGACCATCCGGCTGTGAAGCTCCAGAGGTGCCACTTCGGATGACGCCTTTGGAAGCACGCAGCCTGTGCATGTACCAATGTACCAGCTGTAAAATGACATGTGGGGAGCAAGTTCCCTTTGCTTACAATGCAAGTTGAGTTGAAGTGCTTGGATAGCCCCAATCACAAGGCCATGAATCACTGCTGTTCCTACTTGCATATTTTCACTAATGACATTCTCTTGATCATGTCACTCTCACATGTCAAATGAATCACCAGCCATAAGATTCAGAGCTGGGATTTGAAAACCGAATCACAGCCTGGTCTTGACAAGAGCCAGTGTGCCCTTTATGTCTCCGTCCAGCCAGTGCGAAGGTGGTGTTTGCGGTGAAGCCGATGGCATGGTTTCTTGATGTTCTGGGAACTGGTAGCATCTGGTAGCCAGTTTTCAATGGTTCAAGGCAAAACGGTTGTGTCTCCAGCAGGAAAGAGAAATGTAAAGGGCAAGCGATGTCGCAAAATCAACGACCATTGGAATCGATTTCCCAAAGTTCATGTGATCCTGTGTTTGGGTCGTTCAATTTCGGGTAAATCAGAATATCACAAAGACTATATCATATGATATATGGTATACAGCCTTTTTGTACCACAATATTTTGTAGGTCATTGTTTCTTGATGCTTATTGTGTATTTCTTGAGGGTTTGTACACACTGGGGGAATCTCTCAACTTATAGCCATGAACCAATGTAGAACTGATGATACCATGAGAATTTGGAGTATACTAAGACAAACCAATCTATTGGTTCACAAGTCCCCACATCAACCAACCATACATTATATATAATATAGTAACCCCAGAAAGATAGAAAAAAACCATCATTTGGATTTGCATCTTGGTTGCTATAGCATGTTTGCGGCTCAAAATCCCCTTATCCATGGCTATCTATGGCTTGTAGCGCTCCGAGGACTTTGCTGGTCCCATTTATCTCCATTTCTACCCAAGAAAACATCAACGGATGAAGTTTCTCGCACCTGCAAGCAGCGCAACCGCTTATACAGTATATTTTTTCTTGACGTATTTGCATGTATTTGCATGGCTCAAGGGACGTGAATGGCAAGACTCATGGCCAACAGGGGCATGTCGGAACAAGTGACGTTGCTTTGAGGTGTCGAGGAATCAAGGTGAAAACATAGCGACGCTGCAACGCAATTGCACTTTTAGACATTTAATCCGAAAGATACATGTCAGATGGCTGGGCCTACCAAACTTGGATGATTTCATTCGACTCGATTCGTCCACTTGCTTTACCCGCTGTGGCAATGAAGGAGGCGGAACCGCCTTTGGACCCGAGCGGCAAAATCATTGTAGCCACTGCCAGGTTTCGTGATGGCATATTGCCCAGTTCATGCCATTGTTTAGAAAGGTATCTTCCAAAATATTCATCTTGAAACGGCAGTAATTTCGGACAAGAGGCACTTGGCCCAACGCCTTTAGTTTCCAGTGGCTCCAAAGTTTTGCACCAACGTTGCGACATCAACCAGTTGAGACTTGTGAATTCATGGATTTCTTCAACATTTGAACATATTTCAACAGCCCCCCATCGCAAAAATGACGCCGCAGGCGGCTGATGCTTTCTGATGTTCGCCTTGGTGAGGACGTAGAACTGGGACTGGCGGAAATGGCGGAATGGCGGAATGGCGGAATGGCGGGTGGCATGTCCTACCCTGGGAAGTTGCCTAGAACATCCTTTATACACCAATATAATCCAATATATGCGCCAATGTAAACCACAGAATATATTGAAAATGGCTTTGCAACATTTTTGGACATGGATTTTGCCGATCGGACATGGCCATGTTTTGACCCTGGTGGTAGCACCCCAGCTGTGCATGAGCGGGACAAGAAGCACAGTTCCATTGAGCCAAAGCATCCTGTATCCATTGGATGGTTAGTTATAGTTATAGTATTAGTACATCAATGTACTATATATAAAGTATATTAATATATTATGTATATCATGTTTTATTTGATGTATTTTTATGTTATATCCCGATCATCCCGATGTGTTGTGTATTCCCATGCCATCCCGATTTGACAGATGTTACTCTCTGGCAGGAAGTGGGCCTCACATTTGATCCACAAACATGGCCAGAAGTTCGTCAAGGCCCTTGGGGATCCTTGGGGTGCGGAGATGTGTGGTTGATCCATTCATATTTCCCAGGGTCACAGTATGTCACAGTGCCAAACAACTGTCAACCAACCATCCAGTTAACTGGAAGTGCCAGTATGGCTGTGATCTTGAAATTCTTTTGACTGACCTCTTACGCAAGCTGAAGTGGTGCTTGCGTCACCGCAAGCTAGGATGGTACCCATTGAATAGCATTCTGTTAACGCCGCCCGATTGCTGGGGTTCTGATGGGAGCACCAAACAGTTGTCCGCGCATTTCTATATCAATCGAGCACTGCGAACCAATCCCAACAAACCTAAGAAGACTAGGGTAGTCATTAGTGATTGAGCATGCCTCTTTTTAAGCCCCCATTTCTATCAGGGGCCCACCAGTCTGAGCTTAGCTCACACCACTATCCCCAAAGATGTTTAACGACCAAGAACAACCCGAGAGCGAGCGACTCAAGCAACGTTTCCCGCACGGGGGTTGAGAGCCTGTATAGCTACAAAGCCAGAAACCATAGGTTTCTTTTGGATCTCTGCATTATATGGCTGTGGATCAATACCTATTAATACATATTAATACCATTTTTAGTGGGATGAACATCCATAAATCCCAGCTATTTTGGGGTTCACCAGGGGTACAAGGGTTTTGACCCATTCCCATATAGGTGTTTCTAGGTGTTTCGAAGCTACAGATGGGATTCCATCAGCCCCTCCTGCATCGGTTCGATCGCTGCTTGGCCCAAAGAGATAGAATCAGTTAATCAGTTGGGAATTGTGAGGTAGATATCACCTATGACATCCAAAAACAAGTTTCCGTATTTTTTTCCGAGCACATGTAATTAGTCCATAGCAAGTCCAAAAATAGGGATTGTCCTGAAAAAATACTATACAATGGTGTTCTGCCTCATGTTTCAAACCACGCCACTTGTTTCCTTCAAGACGTCGATCCATATGTTGATGAAATCCTCCCAGGTGTTGATCAAGAAAGCCTCAAATCAACCCCCATTTTTTTTAAATCCCACAGGTATTCGTTTTTCACCCGCTAAAACACCAATCGTTTCATTCCCAAAAAACCCTCCTGGACCCTGGACCCTGGACCCAGACCCGAAAGAACGCGACGCAGGAAGTCCCTGAGGAACTGCTCCAGTTTTCACTCTCCAGTTGCTCAGTGGAGCTACCGAGGCTGGACCTTCAGGCGGGCGGAGCTGGGAGCTGCAAAACATCCCAGGTGTTGATGGGTCAATGGCTATGGGTATTGATAGCTATAGATACCATTACTATAGTGGGATGAACATCCATTTTAACCCAGCTATTTTATGATGTGAACTAAAAAGGGGTACTATTGGTTTTGACACACTGCCAAATGGCCATAGGATTTTGGGGATTTTGCAGGGTAAACTAGGCCCTTTCGGGGGTTGTCACCTGTTGTGGCGATGGAACGTGCTGGAGAATGCTCACTTGATGGCCATCGGCCATTGAAGGAGAGACTCTTCGAGAATTTGGACGTGCTCTTACCCTTTGAGGTTGGGTGCTCGGTGCAATGCGATAACAACTTTCCTATCACCAGTTTATACCACCTATTTATGGTGATTTGGGGGATGGTTTATTATTGTTTTACCCACAGTACTTGACAATACTTATAACTATTAAATTGTCACCCTGTGGTGCCACTGGCAGCCCCCTCCAACTCCTCATCTGTGTATCCAGTCTGATGTCACTTCCGCCTTTGGTTCAGAATGTAAGGTCCAGAAACAACACCAATTCGGGTCGTCTTTGAGATTTAGGTCTGAAAATGAGGTATCGACTTATGGCCACTTTAAATTGATTAATTATAAAAATGATATGATAAATAGATACATGATGATAAACCAGTAGATTACCGCCAGATCCCCCGGTTGATCATCATTTTCTTGCACGCATTTTCCTGTATGATTGGAGTTTTGGGTACCCTCTGGTAATTTAACATAGCTATGGAAAATCACCATTTTTCATGGGAAAATCCACTATTTCTATGGCCATTTTCAATAGCCATGGCCTGTCCGGCCCAGGTGTCTTCGGCCTACCTGGAAGATGTGGCCGTCTTTTTGCGCTGGCGAGGATCCTCCTGTACCATTGCGGTGGAGGCGCCAAGAGCTGATCTGTGGGATCACCAGGGATCACCATTTTTTTGGGATACCCTCTGGTTATTTAGCCATGGTATAGATGGCCCATAGAAATAGATGGTTTACCTATAAAAAATGGTGATTTTCCACGGCTATGTTAGTCATAACCAGATGGTAAACCCAGCATTGGTTATTCAAAATGTGGTATTATCATGGAAATAACTGACATAACCATAAGTAGTTATGGGATATACATAATAGTATTAGCTTTTTTGCAAAATGTGGTATTTCAGAACAGCTTTGGGGTAAAGCTAGACCATCCAAGAGACCAGAGATGTGTTCTACTGAAGGACGTGAAACTAAAGCAAGAACCAGAACTGGGGGCAACACCCTGTAGATATATTCCACTATTCCCCTTATGATCCAATTGAACATCAGTGTGTTTCCCACTATAGTTACAACATTCCCATTCACATTCCCATTAACTTTTGTTTGAGAAATCGGGCTCCTCTTGGAGCGACAGTTGGGTGCAGGCACGACTCTTGGTGGTGCGGGGAAGGATGCGAGCCTTCCAGGACGCCGATTTTGACGCCAGTTGCTTTCTAGCATGTCTCACTTTTAAAGAGAAATGAGATTATGGTCCGTAAAGATTAATGATTCATATTTTGGGAGTGAATGAAGTCAACCGTGCCTTCAGAAGTCAATCACCAGCAAGGTGCTTGTGTTTTCGGTGAACCGAACCATGTGGGCTACCCCTGCTGTCTACCGACCTGTGCCCGCGGAGGATTGGGAGAATGTCTTGCGCTCGCATGCACCGGAGCTCCAAAGCAGAGAAGCTGCCCAAAGTTTCAAGGTGCCGAGCAAGTTGGATCTCGGAAACTGGTGTTTCCATTCAACCCTTTGGATCTCCAAATTGAATCATTGGCGCATCCTGACTTTGGATACCTTTGCCACAAGGGGATGAAGGGCCACTTCGCAGGAAACTCCTTCCAACATGAGGGTAGAAAATTGGCAAAAACCTTGGGCTTCAATTTTCATCCAATTTCCCGTGGAAAATCCATCCGAATTGATCAGGCAGCTGCGCTGAAAGCACATGAAGAGGAGATCTTGGATTTGGCGCGACGTTTATTGGGAACGGCCTGGGTGCCCAAAAAATCGCCACTATGATATTATGAGGATGGCTTTTTAATCATTTTTTTGGCATGGAAGAGCCATGGAGGGCCATGGGATCCAATGATGAGATGTGACAATAAAAGGCGTCCACCTTGGAAACCACAATTCATGAACAAATCCACCATTTGAAGCTTGACTTCTGGCGGATTGACAGAGAGGCTCTCCGATCCCTGGTTTCGCTCCGGGCTGAGGCTGTGCTTGATCAAAGTGGTTCCTTGCCAGATGTGGAATTCAAGCTTGGAGGCTGTGGCCGTTGACAATTCCTCAGCAACAGCTCATTTTGTTCAAGGGGTTGTCATCCAGTTTCTCCCTATGTTGATGGATGAACCTGATGAAGCATGATCATTTTTATTCCTACGGCATGGCTTGAACCTGGGCCCCTGGGCCTTGAACACTTCAGAATTTGGTCTGTGGTTCACTTGGGGGTCACATCTCCGGCCCATTTTCAATCATGCACTGGCTGGGGCTATCGAAGAGTCTTGACTACTGTATATAGCCATGGAAAATCACCATTTTTAATAGGTAAACCATCTATAGATGGGCCATTTTCCATGGCTAAATAACCATAGGGTAATTGATTTTAATGGGATTTGTTCACCCACATTGCAAGCCTTCGAGCAGACAAAATTAGAATTGCATGCATATGGCAGGAATCTTCTGCTATGGTTGCGGATCTCTTGTTGAGCCATACGGGTGTCGGGATATTCTGACCGCAAAAATGTCTTATTTGTTAGTGCTTAAGTATTATATAATTAATTCCAAAGATTGGGTGGTGACTCCCAGGTGGGGATCTGCCAGGTGACCCTTCGCTGAGGGACGGGGACTGGGGCTTTCAGCTACTCCTCGAAGAGGCTGGCCATGGCATGCCATGGCCACAAGTTGTGACCATGGGATGCTCAACCCTAGCTGCTAAGTAGATCCAAGGGCTTTTCATGAACTGTCATGGTGTCAATTTTTTGGCAAAATTTGCCAAATATTGACAAAAAACCGGTGTGACGCCTGTGCGCCACTGTGAGCTTTTCTCAAGGACAGCGGCCAGATCAGTCTGACGGGAAGTGGTTTCGAGATTTGCGACGGAGTCAACCTCAACGAGATTTTGAATGATAGCCAGGCGAGTTGTTTCGGGGGGCTTTGAATTTGGCAAACCTAATCGACGTTTTGGGAAAAGGAGCATAGTCTGGAAGATGGTGGATGGGCCTGGATGGGCACCACTGGCAGGAAGCCAGCAGGTGGAACAGCTGCCGATGGCAATAGCATGGTTGGGGGATCATTCCCCAGGATCATTTGGGTTTGAAAACAGCCACAGTTCACGACTTTATTCGCAATTTTCCTCATTAGAATTGCGTTTGGATGTATTTGGTGGGTATACCCCATTTTCAGACACACCCATCTTGACTTCTCAAGTGAAGAACAGTGATTTTTCTTCGGTGCCCACGGTGCCACCACTTCCACCCTTGATTTCCGGAGGCCTGGCGCCTGGATTTTCGCCTCAAAGGCTTGATGGCCTCGTGTAAAGTGGACGAGTGCGCCAGCCCAGGGCCGTCGTCCCAATGTATCCCGATTCAATACATCTTTCACCATAGCCTCTGGTGTCAAAATAGCTATTGTTAAAATGGCCATTTATAATAGAGACTTTTCCCATGAAAAATGGTGGATCTTTCCATAGTTTTTTGTATGTTTACCAGAGGGTACCCCTGACATGACAAATGGTTTTTGAAAGGGAAAGTGATGACTCCCTGACTGTCAATAGATACCTCAAACATCCATAAAGGTCCCATTTGTTCTGCAACGTGTCAGCAGCGCCGGACGTCTTTCGCCGAGGCGCAGCACTCCCTGCATCGGTCCCTGTGAAGAGTTGGGTTTGGAGTTCACCTTTGCGCAAACCCGCCAGGCCGGAAATTTCCATGGGAAAACGGAGGTTTTTTCAATGGTTACCCTCTGGTAAACCAACAGTCTATGGAAAATCACCACTAAAAAATTGGTAAATCACACCTAGTAACTAGTTATAAATGGGGAGATTTCCATAGCTATGTTAACATGCTAGAAGCGGTTCACCTGCTTGTCTCGATAGCTTTTTTTGATCTTTAGGGAATTGGCAAGAATGGGTCAGAGCGTACCTATATACGACTCATTGGTACTCATTGCATAGCGTGCCCATATACTATATACTATATCCATATATACTCCCTGTAAACTCCCTAAATACTCTCCATGTACTCCCTACAAACTGACTGGACATCAAACACTTTCAGCTGCCCATGTAGGACTGTTGTTGTTGGGAACCCACCCTCCACAGGGGGAAGGAAGAAACAATCTGGCTGGGGTGTGTGTGGTGATCCCTGCTCATATATGACAAGTTTTCCTGAGGGGTCAAACCATCAAATCTAGTCCATTTTAACTTTTCGGAAAAGGGAACCCCGAGTTTGACCCCCTGCCCTGGGAGTGGCCCGTTGTTGTATAGGTGAAATCACACGTGGAGCTGCCCAAATGGCCAAAGCGAAGCATGACTCAAGCCTTTGAGGTTCGACCGAGCGGAGGTTCCAAGTGCGAAAGGAAGACTTAGGCAACCGGAAGGTTTGCATAGTTTTGTTAAGTTTAATGGAACATTTTAGGGTATGTCTTGGGCTTTGTGGGATATTACAACATGCTTTTTTCTTTGGGATCTGGGAACATGGGCTTTTTGATGGTTGAAATAGGTGGTGATTCTCCTCCCCAGGGGGAGATTTTTTTTTTTGGGCAAACATTTTTGGGATACTTCGAAAATAGGGATACCTGGATACCCCATTCCATCCTCTGGTTCGGAACCTCATTTTCCCGAGGATTTCCGTTTTTTTTTCGGGACAAACCCATCTTGCGTAGGAGATGGATGAGCTGCCCAGAGTGAGCCTGGCCGTGTGCTCCACGTGGGGAGACTGAAGCGATAGCCTGGGGTGATGTGTGGGGTCATTTGTTGGTAAAGATGCAAATCAATCATGAGGTCCCAACAATAAACCTCAATCAATTTCAGCATTGCAGTGGGTTGAGATCCATTTCGGGCAGCACCTGGCAGCTTTTTGGGTGCCCCAAACTCGGAGAATTCGCAAGTCGTGTGATTTGAGCAGTCAATGCCAGTGAAAAACGATCAGATACAGCGAGCTTTAACACATCAGATTCTACATCATATTCTAAATCATATGAAGGTTTCTTAAAATATGGGTCCCCCAAAAATCAATGGTTTTTCCCATGGGATGATCAAGAATTTTGAGGATTCAGACAATGAATAGCCACATTTCTTAGGGAAAGCCCACCATCTCTTGGATCACAGCCGCCGTGGCGCCGTGGCCCCAGGTCATGCCCGGTGCGCGCCAGTCTGTCGCAAGTGGCCTTCTTCACCTCCCACGGCCTCAGTTTCTTGGGGGGGCGAGGATCCCATGGATCCCATGGGGTCCCATGGGTCCCAAGCGACCGGGATAGGCTCCGACCTGATAGACCTGACCTGGATGTCATGCTGGATGATACTGGTACGGAGTCATGATACCGCAATGTACATTGATATACCCCGAGATATCCTGACATCTGGAACATGGCAACCGAACATGGGTTGACACTTGGCCCCCAACAAACATGATTCGATTCATTTTAGAGCTAGTTGTCCAGTGAAACTTTGTAGAACAACATCTGGGAAGCCTGATGGGTGCCTCGACAATGTCATGATACCTTATGATTGAAAACATGTTTGGAAAAATGCGGGTTGAACATGGGTCGCAACCATCCCTAATTGAGGTTTGACACATTAGATGACGGCCCCTAATCAGCCAAGGTTGGGGGAGGTGGTTTGCCTTCCGAGAGGCCCTTTTCCGATGGGTCAAGAAGTGGGCACAGCAATAATTACCCAAATAGCAAAGACATTTAGTGCATGTACATCCTAGGTCATGCAATATGAATGGACCAAATTTATTGGAATATTTTGGTTTAAACCCTGTGAGTTTGGAGCTTCCCATATCTTTGTGCTCCAACGCCAGGCGCTGGCGGTAAGTCTCTGCCAGCCAGAGCAGGGCGAGGAGGGCCAGGCGGAGGAAGGTTCCCATGTGATTCCGCAGAGCAGTTCCAGCTCCAGCACAGGCGGGCTTGATGAAGCTTGATCATCCATTTTCCGCAAAAAACGGAAACTCCTGCAGTTGAAGATTTGGAATTCCGAAAGTTCCATGGGTTTATGGAATGTGTGGCAGCATTTTCCACGTGCAAACATGGGCATGATCCACGGTGTATGATCCCTATCTTGAGGCAAAGCTAGATGGTTTCTAAAAAGTGGATGATACGTCCACATTGCAATTCAAGCTTGCGAAGTTCCATGGGTATGGGCCAAAATTACCCAACAAATGCTTGAATATTGGTAAAGCAAGAATCAACCGCCCATATTTTCAAGGTTTATACATGTTTATAATACCACCGATTGATGCTAAAACAGGGGATGGTTATTGCTTAACATGAAGACTAAAGATAGCGCAGTTTCGTTGGTGGGCCCCGATGTTCGATCCGTCCCCGACTCTCCATCAGTGAGGGGCTGGTTCTCGGTACCAGCGGAAATGGCTTCTTCGGCTGGCGCGGATGTTAGATGCTTCCTCTGCTTGAAGCCCAAGGGATGGGATGCAGTTGTGGTCATCAAAGAAAGGGTTGGAGAACTGGTTTTCTATGCACTTGGAGAATATGCATGGATAGATGCTTCAACTTGGAGATTTCTTTTGGGGAGATCAGATTTTGGGAGTTGAATCGGAAGGTTTGGAAAGGAATGGTTTACACACAGTATGACCCTTCAGCAATCTACCTTGGCAGCAGAAATTTCCTTCTCTTTTGTCTTGTTCCATTTGTTCATCTACAAATGGGTGAGTTTCGATTGTCAGCTTGGATTTGTCAGACGTTCCCATCCTGTAAACTGGCATAGATGTAGAAGGCCCACCAGAAGTGTAAAGAATTGTCTGGGAAAACCCATGGGTTTTCCACAAAATCTTTTAGCATACCCTATAGATCCCATTAGATCCCATTAGATTCCCAAGATTGACAAGTTGTCACCAGCCTTGATCCAACATCAATCGAGGTCCAAGCTAACCCCGAGATGGGCCAGGTGAAGCAGGGATGGACATGGCAAAAAAAGGCTTTGCCCGGTCAAAAATTGTTTCAAAGATAGGCGGATACCCAGAAAATATCAGAACATGCTTGAATTTGAATATTTATGATGATTATGATGGAGTCCCGATTGTGATTCCGTGTGAGATTTTCAGTGAAAGACGGTCCCCGCAGGAATGCCGAAAAGTCGTTTACCCCCTGTTTGAGTGGGATTTTGCTGATTTCGATCTTGGGGTTGCTGTAGCCTATGTTTGTTCAACAATCCCCTATTGGTTTCCGAGTTTTCCCTGGCCAGGTCGAGGTCCTCTCGCAGGACCCCTATGTGGTGCCTAGGATGAATGAGACGACCCAGAACCTGAGCAACGTCAACCATCATAGTGAACATCCAGAATTGATCCGGTCCATATGTAATCCATATGTATATATATATATTATATTATATATATCCATATGTAATCCATATGTAATCCAGAAGTCAGTGGTGATTTTTTCCTGAGTTTTAAGCATCCGTGAACCTGTCCTGAATCTCCGAGGCCAGCATCGAAGAGAACCAACCCCTGCGGCAGACCCTGCGGGAGAGGCGCTTGGCATTGCTGAAGCCCAGTGGTGTCGCTGGGTTCAACGTCGCGACACCAGAGGTGGGACCATGAGTACACCCAAAATTTTGCCAGAAATTGGTGGTATAAACTATTGCTAGTTGGAGATTTGTGATTGGGTTCGCCACATTACGTATGATGGTCATAGAATGTTATGTACTGTAATATATACTGTATATATAACATTGTATACGTAAAATAGATATCCTTTTCCTGCTGGTCTGTCGAAGGAATAGAGGGCAACCCTCCATTGTGAAACCACTAGGTACTCTAAATGATGGCAAACAGGGTGCATCACAGGCTTCTTTTTTACTCAAGAGGTTGTTGCCTCATTTTGTGAGTCTTGTCTTGAGTTTATTCGAACCCGGCAAGTTTGAAGGGTTCCAACAGCAAAACAGAATGGACATCAAACATCTATGCGCAACCTGATGACATTGCCAGGTTTGTTTCCCTATAACCTATGGGTCCCACAGCGTCTAAAAAGCGTTCGCAGCCCGAGGTGGATGAGGAGAACCGTGGCTTTGGCGGCTGTTTCACCTGGGCCTAAGGGAAAAGCGACAAGACTTAAATCCCCCAAGGCTTGTTTTTCGCAAAGATGAGGGAATCATTGGTTAGTATGAAACAGCCCAATCTTCGATCTGTCTTGCATCATAAAAATGCGCGAAACCTGTGATTGACCAAAGAATTTCATACAACCTTGGATTCAGTGCAATGGATCTTACTATAGCATCAGGCCCCAAGATGACAGGCCCTGATCCAGGACTCTGATTTGGGTCCCAAAGCTGGAACTGAACTTCCAGCTTTTCCGATTGAAGTACAACCCAAGCAACTTGCAAAACACATCAATAATGTCCTTTTGGTAAAAATAGAGGGGCTGGTTTGGTATACCATCTATCATCATTTACCTGTTGTTAAAGGGGTTTCTTCAAACCCCTCTATTAATCAACCAACCAATGGGAAAAGGACATCTATGAAACACATTGTTTTTCTCCTATCTGAAGCGTCTCAGACGTAGAAACCGGGGCCTGTCATGCCTGTCATGGTCAAAGCCATGTCATGGTGGCCCCCCGAGGTGGCCTGGTGATCGCATCTCAACGGTGTATGTGTTCCGAGACCCGCACCTCCTACGACATGCTGCTGACCGACCCGACGGTGGGGGTGGGGGTAGGTGGGGGACGGCTGGGAGATGAAACTCGAAACCAAAGAAAAACAAGGCTCCAATGAACATTTGCTGAAATCTTAAATGGTACCTCCCACTTGCTGTTTTTTGGTCAAAACTTGGTACCCTAAAATATTGGATGGGTACGGCAAAACTAAACATGGCCAACTCCGCAGTCCTTCATCGATGCGCTGCAGGCGCGTCACACTTTCACTCTCATGGTGAACCTCACCTGCAGTCCCTGAGCCCAGTCGACTAAAAACCAGGGTTGGTACAAAAGTTGGCTTTAAACCTATATGGCCCATCTTACTATTGAATTATTGATAATGATATATTGATATATCCTAAATCCTAGTTGTGGTGTACTGTAGTTAAAAATTAGAAACCAACGCAGATCACTCTTGTTGGAGATTCTTGAGCAGAGCGGATGGTATGGCCTCTGTGGACTCTGAATAGTCTATTTTTTTTTCA
Organism: Cladocopium goreaui; assembly: GCA_947184155.2. Taxonomy (NCBI): domain Eukaryota; class Dinophyceae; order Suessiales; family Symbiodiniaceae; genus Cladocopium; species Cladocopium goreaui. The sequence continues at coordinate 327,638 of CAMXCT020002802.1, forward strand.
TTTTTAGGGTGGTAGAGTGCCGAGCATGTGTGCAATCAGGAGATTCTTGTTTTTACAAACAATTCTAGAACGTCCCCTATCAACCAATACTTGATATGTTGGTTTTATTGGAGACATCTTGTTTGTGCTTAATTAAATCAACCGTGTCCCTTGCAGATCAGTTGGGTTTGTCCAAAACCAAGGTACCCCCAAAATTGATAGCACATGATCGTAGGTGAAACCATCCTGAAGCATCCTGCAGTTTGCAGTTCTTACCGAAGTTCTTACCCATTTCTGGATACCCATTTCTGGATACCCATTTCTGGATAGTCAAAAGGTCCCCCTGGGACACAAACGGCTTCGCCTTTTGGATTGTGAATCATCCCATGTTCCCCGTAGCCAAAAATCCTGGACGTTGGGTGTCACCGCCCAGTTGCATCACCAGGCTTTGTTTGACAGTGGACCCCAAGATTTCAGGTGAATCAAAGTTCCCTAACTCTTTCAATGGCTTCTTAAAATTGGGGTACCCTCTGGTAAACTAACATAACTATGGAAAATCACCATTTTTAATGGGAAAATCCACTATAAATGGCCATTTTCAATAGCTATGTTAGTCATTACCAGAGGGTATTCCCCATTGACACAGCCATGTTTTTTTGAAGGCGAAGTGGAGCTGCTGAGCGACTCCTCTTCCCTGGCGGTGTTACCCATCTCTGTGAACTCCAGTGCCCTGGGAAGATCGACGGGGAAACCGCTGGGACTGAGAGATACACCCGCCACATGTTTGCATCATCGGATCCTCCCATGATGATCATCATGTTTCCTTTGCAAATGCCATGGAAACTCACCTGTTGTCACTCCGAAAGCACAACCTCGACTCTCAGGTATTGTGGTGGACTTGGGTGTCCATGATGCTCTGGATTTGCACCTTGGCAAGGGGTTGGAGTAACGACTCATCAGTTTACCCAGGAAAAGGAAGCCCTACCCGAGAAGCCAAGGAAAATAGTGACAGACGTGCACCAACCGCTAAAATCTGATCCCATCTCAAATGATTACATCACGATACATCACGTCATCAATCGTTCATGATCCAAAATTCCCAAAAACTCTTCCCCCAACCTCCAGCGTGCCAAAACCATCCCAAACCATCCAAAACCTATGAAGCCAGAGGAAGCCTTTGTCCCTCCGCCTTCTCCTCTCCGACGTGGAGCTGCGGCGCCGCGCCATCTCCAGCATCGCGGTGTCGCGGGAGTCGCGCGAGCAGCGCGACTCGACGCTGTCGCAGCGCAGCAGCGCCTCTGAGGGCGCCTCCAGCAGCCTGGGCAGCAACTCCGTGGGCGCCTGGAACCGGTTGGGGCTCGGAGGCTTCAGCAAGCCGCCCTTGTTGCGGGTGGTGGGGCTGACCACTATGACGATGGAGACTTGGTAAATATGGGATATGAGAACATGATGGGTAAAACTTGAGATAACTTGAGGTAGTTTGGGATTGGAGGATATGGGGGCAAGTGGAGATTGAGCAGAAGGTCCAGGAGTCTAGGAGATTTGCGGGAAGTTTCACTTGAATTTGGATTGTGGGTAGTGCTAGGTGGTTGGCTCAAAATGATTCATGGTTGCACATGTGAGTCATGGCGTGTCATGGTGATCTCTTTCCAAGGACTTGACTGAGCCGGATGATGCCGAGCTTGCTGAGATTCGGTCGCCCAGGTGGTACCTGGACGTTGGAGGCGCGGATTTCTTGATGAGACAAAGTAAAGCTTGCTTCCTGAGTTCGTTTTTGTTTTTTTCCATTTGATGAATTTGATGAATCCTACTTCTCCTCATCATCAGCACAAGAATGACAGTGGCACTCATCATAATCATCACAGCAGTAATACTGTCGTACTCAATAACCATATCGATACCATTCCCCCAACTGACATGAGGATGCGTCAGAACCTACATGTTACATTAATATTACATAATATTACCATATGTTGGGGGAATGAACATCCATAAATCCACCTGTTCTGTTCTGTTCACACAGGGTACCAGGGTGAAATGACCCATAGCCACATGACGACTTTGAGTTGGGGGTCAGAACAAAAAGATACCCAGCCCCAAAAAGATAGAAGGGTCACAGTTTCATACCCTGGTGAAAAACATGCTAACAATTACTAGCTCATACTATATAATAAATACAATCATATCATCTAATGATATCTAGTATATTCTTACTTCTAATATCATCTAATCTAATATATATATATATAAATATCATCATTATCTATCCAAGATCCCAACATTTCCCATCCCAGCGGCACAGGCCTCCTCCAGGCCTGCATCTCCTACCCGCTGCTCCTGGATGTCCTGGAACTGGTCGGACAGCTGCAGGAGGAGCTATTGGAGGTGACCTCTGAGGAGGATCCGAAGACGTTTCGGCCGGTTTTGTCGGGCCTTCTTTGGGCCCAGGGACTGGGGATTTTCATCGAAAAGCCATGGAAGATCTACTCAGAATACGGCATAGAACATCAGAGTGGAAAATTCCTGTTGGATGATTTGGATGCCAAAAAAAATAAAAATGGGTCCATTGACAAGCGGCTAAGCGTTCTGCGAATCACAGTAAAAAGATATTTGAAGCATTTTGTTGCTGGCAAAAAAATAACCTGAGCTTCTCTATCACATTCAATAGTTCTATGGTTATGCTGGCGATATCTCCATCATGATCTTCCTCTACCATGTGGACCCCTCAGTTGCAAGTTGGATTGCAAAAAATCATCCAGCTGTAGAAATATTGAAATATCCACTGAGAAATCCACAACGCCATCCGCCAGCGTGGTCATAAACCCATTTACCCACCACAAGTCATCTTCTATGACACGAAACATGTCTGAAACCTCGGAGTGCGCAGCTTCAAGGCAAAGCTTTCGAAATAGAATGGTTTCACCATGGTTTCGCCCATCGAATCTCCAACGGCCGCAACGCAGGAGGAGATCCTGCTGCGTCAGGACTCGGAGCCACACAGGCCTCGGCGTAGCTCCCTGATGTACATGCGCCTGGCTTAGGGGAGTGGGGCAATAGAGGGCATCAGGAAACATCCACGTATGATACAATATACGGATATATATATATATATACACAGTATATATATATATATAATGTACTGTATATTATACAATATGTATGTCTCAAAGCACTTCACCCAGAAACTTGGATTGATTTTTCCTAATTTTTAACAGAGGGTGCCATCCGTGTGCAGTTCCCAATCGAGGCCCGTGAGCTTGGAAGAAGGTTGGGAGGAGGAGGTGCCCTCGGACATAGGATGCCTGTGATTTTTGAGCCTGCAGATGCCACGCTCAGACGTATTTTTTTGAGGCGATTGGACCAAACCGCTTCTTTCTATCTGGAAGTGGGGTAAGATAGATGTTTAACATTGTTTAACATCAAAATTTGATAGCCAAAATAGCCTTAAATTTGGCATAATGGGCCCAACATAAAAAAAAAGTCAGGTTTGAAGGGATTGACTGTCAAGGATCCAGATTCCGCTTGAATCCAGGTGGATAACTCGGCTTTGGTAGAGCAGGGAGCCCAAGGCCCTGTTGGATGGGACATCGTGGGACCCACAGATGGCCATGGCAGCCATGGACCTTTTGGCTCAACCAACCAGAGCCGGTTCCACTGGGCAGAGCTGGGAGAATCCCTGGAGTGAAATCGCTAGCTACTGCTAGCTGTACTAGCTACTAGCTAGAGTAATACGGGGGTATATTGCAGTCTAGCCAGTCTAGCCCAAACATCCCAGTTCGAATAAAATATCATCCTGGAAGGCTGGTTCTACCCTCCAGTGATCAGTCATGACTTTCCAGCTATGAGGGGACACCACCATTCTATAGATGACACTTTCTCGCAGTTTCTGGTGAAATCCAGCTGGATTTTTGCCGTTCACCGTTCACCTTGCTGCATCCTTTGGTCCTCGGTTTACTCGGTGAGAATCCCTGGAGTTGCGAACTGTGAAACTCTGAATCTCCACAATCGCAATTGGATTGACCGAACTCATCCAAAGTCCACATTTTTCGCTTGCTTAAAGTACATGTTTCATGAATTGATCATGATTTCTCCATATCTTTTACCCTCTGGTAAACTAACATAGCTATGGAAAATCACAATTTTTAATGGGAAAATCCACTATAAATGGCCATTTCCAATAGCTATGTTAGTCATTACCAGAGGGTAAGTTGAAGGCACCGCCACCGAGGATCCTGGCTGCCATCCGCCGCACCAGCCCTGAGCTCACCAGCCCCAGCAGCTGCAGCACGGATCTGCGCATGAGCGCTGTGAGCGTCCCTTGGACCCCGGCGGCCCTGGGGAAGATGATTCATATATGGCTATGGATCAATACCTATGAAAATACAATTTTTAGTGGGATGAACATCCATAAATCCCAGCTATTTTGATGTGAACAAAAAAGGGGTACTATTGGTTTTGACCCACTGCCATATTGGTTGATAGTGGTTGAGATTCATGTGGGTGATGAGGTACAGTATGGTACAGTATGGTACAGTATGGTACAGTATGGTACAGTATGGTACAGTATGGTACAGTATGGTACAGTATGGTACAGTGGAGCAGAATGCATCTGATCGGATCTCTTTGTCGAATTCGGGATCGATCCGACTACAGCACCAGACCTTTAACGAAAGAATTCGCAGATCACACTGCAGGTGAAGAACATCCAGTTCTATCTATTTCTATCTATTTCTCACATGGAGGTTTCCCAACATATGGGGCACCCCCAAATCATCAATTTTGCTAGGATTTTCCATGATAAACCATCCATTTCCGCTTGGAATCAACGACGCCCCATCCGCCGTCGCGTTGTCTTCTCAGGCACCCTTGACCGTGCTGGTGCCCTGCGCCAGGACCATCGATGGAGCCGAGGACCGCTGGGCCGCTGGGCCGCTGGGGATCCGGGATCACCCATTGATCCATTTTGGACCAAGCAGTTTTTGCCATTTTTTGGGATCCAATTTTTATGGATATCCAGGATCTCCAGATTTTTTTTTCCATCTGAAAAAATCAGCCATAGCCATTTGATGTTGCTAGTTTCAAATGGCTGGTTTCAAATTGTAAATTTTCTGGTTGATTGTTCCACCCCTGGATTTTCCGGTTCTCATGGCCTTCCTGCATAGGACCGCGTGCTCGGCGCCACCTTGGAAGGAGCCGGGGATCATCCCATGGATCGGAAGAGGTTACCCTCTGGTAAACGTTTACATAACTATGGAAAATCACAATTTTTAATGGGAAAATCCACTATAAATGGCCATTTTCAATAGCTATGTTAAATTACCAGAGGGTAAGAAGCCTGTGTTTGCAAATTTTGCAAGTGGAATCATCCTGCATAATGGATTTTAGTGCACATCTTATATATTCTTATATCTACGACGACTAATCAGTTACTGTAAGTGGGATGATCCTCCAGCTCGAAAGATGAGACTCATAGGACTTCCAGTGGGATTGGGCTCCCGCTGACTGGCGATTTTCAGGCCTCTTAGTGATGCAATTGCGCTTGCAATGCGAGCCCACCGAGAATCCGCTGAAAGAGGAGGAGGTGTCATCTTCCAACGGCATGAGGCGTGACAGGGGTGACCTTTTGGTCCAGTCAGGGCACCAGTTAAGGAGAACAAATGACTCAGTGACCCCCAAAGATATACCAAATGCAAACATGGCTTGTGATTATATGTGATTATGGCTATTATATAACATAATGTCAACCCTGGATTAATAACCCCCTAGGCTGTTTAATTGGGAAGGTACCATTTAAGTATTAGATTATGACTATTGGAGGAGTACCCCCCTAATTGTCATAAACCCATGGTTTATTAATCCGGGGTTGACATTATCCATATACTCAGTAGCCCTATGGAATGATATACCAAAGATATACCGTGGGAGTTTTTCATCCCATGGGGGCCATGGGGCTACTGGCCACAGGACGCACGCCGAGAGCCACGCCGTGTCTTCCCAGCGCTTTTGCGCGCGGCAAATTTCTGCCTGGCTGCTGCCGGAAGTGCCTGGCTTATCCATACTGGGCAGATTTTGGGAATGTATGTGGATCATTTAGCAATCATTTAGCTAATGTTCAGTTTCCAAAAGCTTGTTGTCGCTATTCACTTTTCTTTAAAGGATACATTTGAGTTTCCTTTCCAAACAGACCGTGGCTGTCTTTGTAGCAAGACCTGGGATGTAAATGGATGCAAGTGATTGCCAGTTTGGCAAAAGAGGCGTGGATGTCGCGGGTGACAACGACTTTTTGGATGTAAGGCCCTAAAAAATGACCAGCGTAAATTTGCGGTGGCATATATAGCCATTTGTTGGAGGTTATGTGTCGTTGGAGCTTTCTCTTGGTAGAATCCCCGTATGTGTTGCTGAAATTGTTGCTTAACATCCATTTAATCTTCTGAAATTTCCACCTTTTCCTAAGGTTTTTTTTCCCTTTCCAGCCATGGATCCTGGTGATCCTGGTGCCTTGAGGACCCCGCGCGGCACCTGCTCAAGACCAGCTTCGCCGACGTGGATCTGACGCAGCACCGGGGCCGGCCGCTGCTGCTGTCGTGCGACAAGGTGTCGGGGCGCATTTCGCAGGAGAAGGAGCTGGGGATGGGGGGCTGGACAGCGGGGGTGATAGTGATTGGGGGAATGGGGTGTGCGGGATGAGCGGGGATGGGCATGGGGATGGGACCCACTTCAAGTCTATCTTGATCTAATTTGATCTAAGATGGTCCAAGATGTTCTAAGATGGTCGCTCAATATGTAAGGCCCCGATCCATACCCTGGAACCGCAGGCGATAGCCCCGATCCATCCCCATGATCCATACACCTCCAAGACTCTGATGAATACGGTCCATACCCTTGATCCATACTCAAATATGACAAGATGTACTTATGCATACACCAGGCCTCTTTATTCTACCTTCTCAGTAGGTCGGGATCAAACCCTTATGTAACTCATTCGTTCCATACGTCGGATCACCGCGGAAAGATTCCATAGCCGTTTTCTGAGCCATACCCACATGTGGTTTTATGGGTGATCGCAAAATATGATAGACTCGATCACCACATATTGGATGGCGGGGATGGGTGTGGGGATAAGGTTTGTGGAATGACAATTGCGAACCCGCATTTCCACGTGAGTCTGTCTTCACCACCCAACATGGGTATCACTGTATCACCCCAGCAATCACCGCAACTTTCCTGAACTCCCTCAAAATATCAACAACAAAATGGTAAGATGTCACCAGACATTTTCCAACAACCGTTCATTTTCTTACTGAGATCAATCAACAATGAATCAGCCGTGAATCATAATCAATCACAACAATCATAATGAATCAACCATCAATCATCCAAAGTTTCCAGGAACTTCACTTGTCATTCAACCTCTCGGAGCTCATTTTCCACGTGAGCAGCAGCGACGCCGTGCTGCTCTCGCTGCTGTTGGGCTCGCTGGGCAGCGCCAGCGGCCGAGCGGCCGAGGAGGAGCCGCCGGAGGCGCCGCGGCGGACGACGCTGGACGTGGTGGCCGCGGGGGTGTCGCTGCGACTGCTGCATGCCAGTGCCAAGAGAGAGGTGGGAAGGGGAAGGGGGGAAGGGGGTGGGGTTTGATGGGTGCAGTTGAGGTGACTTTGGCATGGATCTTTTACATCTACAGAATCTATAACATTCTATAACCATGGTCCACATTGTGATTTTCAGGGATATGGGGCCCCGAAAAAAACTATGATGGTGAAATGCACCCCCTTGGTTCACTGGAACTTAACTTCCAAGTGGGCAGGGGATGGGGGATGGGGGGAATGGGGAGGTTACTTCGTGCTATTGAATGGTTTGCTTGGGGGGCAGGGGTTTGGTTTGGGATTGGAACGAGATAGATCATTTAGGTGGCTTAGTATGTTTTAAGTCTGTAAGCACCGATATTGATGGATGAGAGAGTCTGAAGAGATGTTGTTTTTGCAATGTGGGAGGGATTTGAGTGAGATTGGGGCATTGGGGGATGAAGACCATTCACCACTCATCATCACAAAAAGCATCCCAAGAATATGCCAGAACTCCCCATGCCAAGAAAATTGGAGCAATGCCGCGAGGCGTCTTTGAAGGTCCTGGCGAGATTGGACATTGGAGTGCAGGAAATTCACATGGTGAGTGAAGAAAAGGTGGAACTCTTGTTGTACAGCTTACAGCAGCTTGGTCCATGTTTTTTGATGATAGAAAGTAGACTCCCCAAAGATAGCGAAGTAATTCACCACTCTTTTGGTCAGCTTTTCCTTTTCCATCTTTTTTGGGGTTGCCATAGTTTGATGCATCTGATGCATCCTGCTGGTGGGAAAGCTAGGCCAGCTAGGCAATCATAAAACCTCTTGAACCATTGAGATGTTGTGGGGAAAAAACACCATCTACTGTATCAGAACCCTACCACATCCAACTGCTTTTGGGGGCAAGTGTCGCACAATTCTTGTCCTCGAGTTGGTTCAATTCCACGAGTTGTTTTCCAAGACAGGATTTCGCCAGTGTTCTGAGAGCTCCAGTGGTGATTTGAATAGTGGTTGGCCCAGGGAATCTAATGAAACCCTTAGTAATGATCTCGAATCCTTTGCCGGAATTGTCCTTAAAGAGATTCCAAACTCAAGCAGGATCGGAGGGAGTCTTTCTTGTGGCAGTCTGATGGGACAAACAAATTTCGTAGACTCCCTTGAATAGCAGCTTTTTTAGATAGATGGCTTGAACAAATTGAATGTCATGGGCCACTGGGCCCACTGAGGCATGTGTTGCTCTCGGACTACAAACAAGAGGTGACCCTCGTGAGATTCTTCGGGGAGGAAAGTCAACAGTGCGCCAAACTCCGCTTGGGCAGCGGTGCAGGGCATGCCCGAGAAGCTTCGGTGCTGTTGGGACATTTGCAGATCTTGGCACACTGGAATCTCTGCAGTCACTAGGCCCAAGCTTCAGAGTGGAGCCCGTTTTTTTGTTGTGAACTTTAGCAAGTGCTAGATGAAGGTGAACTTAACCACCCTGGGCGTGTCCACTGCTTCTGACCATGTTTGCTTGGTTCTATTCCCATTTGTTGCTGGTGAAACCCCAGTTTGAAAGCAGGCTTAATAACGAGCTGGCGATATTTAAGTTGCTAATTTCGCATTTCTTGATATTTCCTGGGTGAAACTTCGGAACTTTCCATTTTTGTTGGTTGATATTCTGCATTTCCATGTCCCCACCCAAGGCTCCCTGTTGGTGTCCCTGGTGCTTATGAAGAGCGCCGTGGCGGGAGCGCAGGGCCGCCAGATGGCCAGTTCCGCCTCGTCGTCGAGCCCATCCTCTGGAAATTCGCAGGGCGGAGCCAAAAAGATGGTGCTGCGGGGTCGCTGGCAGCAGATCATGTTCTACGTGCCAACCTTTGGAGAAGGAGCTTCTGAGAATGGAAGGGGAAGATGGGGGTTAGAGAGGTTGGAGTGGAGCGAATTGTTCCCCACCTGCCAGGTGAGGGTCTCTAGATTTTAACGAAGGTGCAACTCCTCCTTCTTCTCCTCGTTCTACTCGTCTACTCCTCTGCCAGCTCGTCGTGACTGTGGCACCAATGGACCCGAGCCATGCTGATATCGCAAGCGACAGATGCAGCTGGCACGCCTGGGCCCGAACACCTGCCAGAAAGAATGTCAGATAGAATTCAGAATGTCATAGTATTTGCCAAAAACAACGTCAGATGACAGATAGAATGTCAGAATGTATATATATATATTATATAATTATATAATTATGTATATATATAAATATGTATTATATATGCGCCATATATACTTCCAGATAATATGTCAAAAACAGACTGTCAGAATAGTGTGTCAGGCTGGTGGGATCACTCGTTTTGTATTTCTTTTAGATGGGAGCTGGGAGGCTCAGGGGATCTTAGGGATAGGTTGAAGAAGACAAGCAGCGGGATTTGGAACAAGGACCCAGGGATTAGGGGAGGGATGTTTTTCATACGTTAAAGGCGGGGATTCATATCCATAACTCATAGCTGCCATAGCTGCCATAGCTTTTGAATTTTTGCAGCAGTTGGGTATGGGAGCAGATTTGGCTAAGATAGCTATGATTGTGTATGTTTTCCCTGCACAAAAACAGAACATGTGCAACTACGTATGTTTGCGTCACCCCCTGGAAGCCATTGTTCATTGCTGGGTGAGCTCCCATTCAGTACCAGTCTGAAAACAGAGCCTGTTGTCAAGTCGTTCATCGGCAATCAGAATTCATCCACCTTATGGGGAATCTACTAAGAATACTTCAGACATGTGGATGATAAGTTTAGCCCTACAAATCTGCTGCCAGGACTGGAGGAAAAGGGTGGCCTTTTACTGAGTTGTGCCTTGGAAAAAATGCCAAAGATAGCATCATGCATGAGAGGTATCGATAAACAATGATACACGTTTCATAAGACTTGCGCACAAATTTGCAACAGGTTGCTCCTCATATAGTAGACATGGATTTCCTCACTGTTGCATTGTTTTGTTGTTGTCCACGTTCGCAAATTGATATGCACAGTTTTCTTTTTTAAATTGGGCGTTGCTTCCACCATTGCTGAAAGAAGCGGCAGGGTAACACATTTCTTGTAGCTCCCAGGCGGCAGACAGGATTTCCTACCAGGAGTGAAGATAACCTAAGGACACTGACACTTTCAAATGTGGCCCTAGTTTGCCCCTGAAGGTTTCAAAATACCTCTATTCTCCTCTACAGTCTCTACAGTATCCCCCTACCGCCCCTACCGATAATCAGTTGGCCACATGTGACCATCCCTTCAACTCTCATTCATTGATGCCCTTCTCTCTTTTTTCTTAGATCTTGCTGGATCTCCATTCACACATACATACACATATATACATACATATATATACACATATATATTAATATATATATATATACATACACACACATATATATATATATATGTATATATATATATATATGTACACATATATACACACACATATACTGTACATATATATATATATATACATATATACACATATACATATACATATACATTAATACATATACGTATATTACATATACATATCATACACATACATACAATACACATACATATAATACACATACATACAATACACATACATATAATACACATACATACAATACACATACATATAATACACATACATACAATACACATACATACAATACATACAATACATATAATACATACAATACATATAATACATACAATACATATAATACATATACATATACACACACACAATCTTTTGACCTACTGATTTCTCATCATTTTCTGCTGGTTTTTGACCCTTTCCCAAAATCTGGCTGTCGTACCGTGGCAGGCGGCCTACAGATAGCTGGAGGTCCTGTGCAGAAAGGATACTGGAAGGGCAAAGCACAGGCAGCGATGGTGATGGCGGGTTAACGTTTGGTGATTTAAAGCATGAACATCCAGTGACATCCATTATTATTTCATGGGATATTCCTTAGGGATATATCTATATCTATATCTATATCTATGTCTATTTCTATGTCTATATATTATTTGTTCGGGATATATCAATGACCAATGATAGCGAAAAGTTGGGTTGTATACTGAAATTGGGGGATTGCCATCAATCCATTCATAGCAATTTATACCACATGTATAATATGGGTTGATATATTTCAGGTATGGCACATGTCATGTATGGCGATCACATAGAAAAGATCCGCAACATTCTTTTTCGCTGGGTGTTTTTGCTGCAACAAATGGTGCTGTTGGGCAGTTTTTACCGTTATTAATCGAGAAACATTTGGAATAACTTTGGCTTTCTTCACGTGGTGATCACAGGCATTGCCCAACGTTTGAGGGATGAATCCCATTTCTACGGGCCAGGGAAGTCATCTGGTAAAATGGTTATGGGTTGCCGCTTGGGATGGTTTCATACACAAATTGATCAGTCCATTTCCGATGTTCACCTGGGTCTCTGTCATAAACATCCATAGCTGTTGCTGGTGCAAGCCCATTCTTGATGACATCATAACTTTGCATGGTCATATTTCCGATATTGCTGGATAAGACCTATACCATCCTATACCTACATATATATATATATAAACCACTGTTCATTTGTTGCTGGCCTCCCATTTCGCTGGTCAAACTGTTTGATCCGTATGACTCAAACATATGACGATCCCGTGATCTCGTGATCTGGGTCTCAAGATTTGACTCAAAAAAAATTGGCACCGGAAATTTGGGTCAACGCCAAGTGTGGGGTATGACTCAAAAAGGGATTTGCTGTCATTATATGTCACTATTACTCTAATTATAACAGGACATTGGTGACATAATTAGTGATTTATCGGATTCAGGCCTTAGGGATAAATCATCAAAATAATCCAGAAGTATGTCACTATTAGTCACTTTTTTGGTGAATCTCACTAATTGGTGTCATCAATCTACTGTAGTCACTAGGGATTCCCCCATTTTTTCATGGGACGACCAGCCATGTGAGGTGTCACAGCTGTCGCTCATGGCTGTGGATTCCATGGAAGCCACAGCAGCCAGGAGAGGGTGGGACTCTGACCGGTGATTCCAGGTGAAAGTCTTGGGATTTCACCAAACTTGGGGTGCAACCACTGGAGATAAAAAAGTGACAGTCATGGGAATCTGATAAAAACAAGAACTGACATGTTTTTTTGTGGTCAGATTTTTTTTGGCTTTTTAAGGCCTCAAGGGACCTACAGACCTACAGATTGACAGGTCATTTTTTTTTACTTTATCCAATTCTTCAGGCACAGTTTCCTTTAAACCTATATTCACATGGCACTGTTCAAAGTGAGAAGGAGTCATTTGAGGTCTTTGATACAACCAGTCAAAAAATCATTCTTGGAACATATTAAAGCATCCATTTTGAGAGAAGATTATTTTGAGCCACAAAATGTGACCCGGGATTCTCCGGGATTGTTGGAAGATGCTGATGTTCGCGTGATTCACGGCAGCCTGGTTTTGATGCCCTTCAGGTTCCCAAGAATAGGGGCTCAAAGTAGCCTTGCTCTGTGGCGGGATCCTTTCCCGCGGTCGGCTTCCCAAGACGGGAACGCTGTGCCTGAGCTGGAGAACTGATAGATCCTAGGCGAAGTTTTAAGCGGAAGACCCAGGGTGGTTTGTGGACATTCACACTTTCAATATCTTGAAAACAGCTCGAACACCACCACGAAATGGTGCAACATCATGTCGGACCAGACTGACCAGACCCTCTAGACTAGACCATGGTTTTCATATAGGGGAAACCATCAAAAATGATGGCTTTCGTAAACGATTTAGATCCCCATCGTTGATGCTTAGCAACCCCCAACTCAGCCGACATCGACTTTCCGCGCTGTGTCCCATGGCGCTGGTCTCCATGGCCTGGTGGACCTTGAGTTTGGCTGGGAAGCCCAGGACGATGGCTGTCCAATGGCCATTTGAATAGGGAAAATGATGATGATCCATGATGATCCATTGGAAATGGCACCGGATTTTCAGACTCCCAAATTTGTTGGTTATTTTTTTTTACTATATGATATCTCCCCTAAAAAGATGCCAAAAAGTCATGTGTGACTATTAGGATATTACTTTTCTATCTTTTTTTTTTGGGTTGCTAGAATCCCCGTTAATCACCATAGATCACCATAAATCACCTTGAATATCCCATAAATACTCCTGTGTATTCCCATTTTTTCTTGGTCAAGACACTCAAATTTCGCAGATCAACTTATATTTCCATGATCTTTTCATGTTTAGTTGGTGATATCTCCATTTTTCACCATGAATTCCCAGGGTTTTTGTTCCGTCCCCAGCGGGCCCCCAGGTGGCCCTGGCTCGCGCGGCGCGCGCCGCGCTCTGCCCGGCCTCCGAGTTCCCATCGGAGCCGTTGGTCCTGAGCTGTGCGCCGGGGAGCCTTGGTGGTTTTGGAAAACGTGGAGGATTTGGGGAAGGTGAGGATTTAAGGCGAACCATGGGGATTTAGACAGATTTGAGATTGGACAAGTTGAAATTTCGCAAGGGAACGGGATTGAGTCTTAAAACATGTGGATTTGAGCAAAGACTGCAATTTTATTTGAAACAAACAACCTATTTGTTTACATCAGGAATCTTACTCTTTTGGCCAGTATGCGCACGACTAGCCGTGACGCCACTTGGTAGAACATCAGTGGTTCCGTCCGTTTACTTCTCTACTATATAGTGCTTCTCCTTTCTTCTGCATCGTTCATCACTTCTTTCTTCATTCCTCTCTGTACTTTGTCCTTTCAATCTGCGTTGTCTTTGTCATCGCCCTTTCTTCTCCTTCTCTTTCCTCTGCAGTTTGTTGTCTGTCCTCTATTCAATCCCAACAAAGCAAGGAGTCATGGCAAATAAAAATGAGCAGCTCATAAAGACCAAGATGCAGAGGTCAAGTTGCATCCTTATTTGCTTGATGTTCAAACCCCTCCTTATTAGCGGGTCATTTTTGGCACAGGAACGGCAGCATCCGGCTGGACTTGCTGGAAACCAGCGGCAGCATCCTGGGCCGCATCCCTGCAGGCTATTCCAACATGGAGCTGCGATTGGCCTCCGCCTCCAGCAACAGCATGCACCTGCAGCTACTGGATGAAGAGGGCAACTGCCTGGTGGGCCAGGGCTGTTTGATGAACAGCTCCTGCAGTAACGAGACGGACTTCTGCCACCTGCTGGATGGGATGCCTCTGTCCTATGTGTCTGGCTCCTTTCTGACGGTGACTTGAGCCTGCAAGCAGACTTTTGGTTCCCAGAATTCGGGGACCCCAAGTTATCATCTAATTTATTGCCGATTTTGAATATTTGGGGGAAAACCAATTGTTTCGGGGTCCACCATTTTAGGACCCCACTATCATCAATGGTGAACATCCGAATTTATTTGTTGGTTATATCCCAAGATATCATCCCCAATATAGGTGTTAGTATACCCATTAAAACTATGAGTAATCCCATTCGTGCTGGGATGACCATAGCCAGTCAAAGTATAATGTAACTTGACCGTGGCACACTCATATACATTATATATATAGATCTACATTATACTATTATACACATATACGGATACGTATAAAATGGTATATGTATATATATATATATATTATGTATGTATGCATAGATGCATACATATACAATATACATATTATTGTTGTTACTATTACTAGTATTACTATTATTACATTGTTACTATTATTACTGGTATTACTATTATTACTGTTATTACTGTTATTACTTTTATTACTATAATTACTATTATTAATATTCTTACTATCGTTACTATTGTTACTATTATGATTATTGACTATTATGATGATGTTTTTTTTGTTGTTGTTCTTATTAGTTTCTCCTAATGTTAATATTTCTTATCATCATTATTCATATATAAATATAATATATACGTACACACGCACATATATATATATAAATGAAATAGAATAAATACATAAGTAAATAACGAACCGACTAAATAGATATGATATTCATTTCATGTATCTAAAGATGTACCCTCTGGTAAACTAACATAACTATGGAAAATCATCATTTTCAATGGGTAAATCCAGTATACATAGCCATTTTCAATAGCTAAAATTACCAGAGGGTAGACATATCATCCAACCGATCGCCTCAATGGAGACCTCCGAGGTCGGTGTGCAGGAGACCTTGCGCGTCACCGGTGCCTTCGGGCGCCTGTGGCAGGTGCGGGTGGCGCTGGAGTGGCGGAGCAGCTCCGTGGCGGTGGGACTGGTGGACTATGTCCACCAGGGCACCCAGCTGTGCCCCAAGCCCCTGCCAGGATGCTGGGTGGGTGGAACATTTTTTGGAGTTGAGATTTTTGGTTGTTTGTTTGTTGTTGTTTTTTTGCAAATGTTTTTTTGGGCCTTTTGATATTTGTTTGAGAGATAGGGTGAACATAAGTTGTTTGAGGATGGCGCAAATCGGCTCTTTGATGGTGCAGGTTGGAAGCGAAATAGACTTAGTCTACAGATGTTTGAAAATTTGGGGGTGTTGATTGTTCTGGGACTGGGACACACTCTCTTGTTACTTGTTGATATGTCAAGTGTTAATTGTAGCTGATGTTAGTGAAATAGACACCGTACCTGGCATGATCCATGAAGACCCGGGCAGGATCACCTGGTTTTCATGCTCCCAGTATCGATTTCAAATTCCAGTATCATCATCAATCACAATTCATCCTGGATCCATCTTCAGATTAGGACTTCTAATCCTTGATTTATTAAAATCCTATTAGTATTTCCCCATGATTTCCCAGGATGCCGCCGCTGTAGCGATTTCGAGGGTTGCCTGCCGGGGCAGACAGCAGTCTGTTTGGGACATGGGCAGATGCCCAGCTGTTCCAATGAACCCGCGCTGCCCGAGAAGCAGGACGGAAGATGTATCTATAGTATTACCCGGCCTGGTAAACGTTTACATAACCATTTGCAATGGGAAAATCTACTATTTCTATGGCCATTTTCAATAGCTATGTTAGTCATTACCACAGGGTATCTATAGTTAGATGGCAAAACACTAGCTTCTAGCTGTGGGGGATGGTTCAACAGTGGGGTTCCACCCACTTGAAACTGGTCCTATTGAACCATCCCAGTTTGAGGGGTTATCATTCGACCCATAGAGGGTTAACACCCTATTTTCAGTCAAACCCAAAGATTAGGGCCAAAAATGGCTATCATGTCTATCATTGTAATCATGGCGGTGGCCTTCAGCTAAAGCTAAGCATACCTATGACTTCAAAGACTTCACTAGACAAGACTAGAGTGTTTGTTCCTGGGACATTGTACAGGCCTTCACCGCCTCTGTGGTTTTGGCAGATTGAGAGATGGAAAAGTGTAAAAAAAAGTGATATATCCACTTGACATTATCATTTTGTCAAAGAATAACAATTCCAAGAATGCATCTATACATACGTACGTACATTTGATTTACGTTAAGTATCACTATGTAAGAAGGACATGGACCAGGAAATTCCCTATCTATCTCATCTCTCTCTCTCTCTCTATCTCTCTCATATTATTATATACAGTATACATCATTGCAACATCATTGCAACATATGTATACATATATATATATATATATAAAAATGGGCTAACGCCCTGGTGCCGCCGACCCCCTTTCAGGGGTGGAGGAAGGAAAGCACATGACCCTGACGGGGGTTCTAACCATCAATGGGAGTTGATGGCATTTGGTTGACCACATTGTAGCAATCCCCCAAGAGATATAATAGCGACATCTTAAAATATTGATTGGATTATGATTATGATACATTGTCAGACATTCTCCGTTGTTTGCAGGCTATAATGTTTTGCGACGTAAAAAAATACTTTACTTTGTGTGATCCCCACCATGACTTATAGATTTTCTTACTGGCAAATCTTCTGGCATTCTATCTGATATATCTTCTAGCTTCTATCTGGCATTCTATCTGGCATATCTTCTGGCATATCTTCTGGCATTCTATCTGGCAAATATTCTGGCATTCTATCTGGCATACCTTCTGGCATTCTATCTGGCATATCTTCTGGCATATCTATCTGGCATTCTATCTGGCATATCTTCTGGCATATATTCTGACATATCTTCTGGCATTCTATCTGGCATTCGATCTGACATATCTTCTGGCATATGTTCTGACATATCTTCTGGCATTCTATCTGGCATTCTATCTGGCATATCTTCCGTCAGTCTATTTGGCCGTTGAGGTCCAGCGGTGCACACTGAGCTGGGCAGGTCCCAGGTTGAGGTCCAGCGGTGCACACTGAGGTGGGAAGGTCCCAGGTTGAGGTCCAGCGCTGCACACCGGGCTGGGCAGGTCCCAGGTTGAGGTCCAGCGGTGCACACTGAGCTGGGACGGTCCCAGGTTCAGGTTCAGCGGTGCACACTGAGCTGGGAAGTTGGCAAAGAGCTTGGCGAAGAGACTTGGCAAAGAGCTTGGCGAAGAGTTGGAAAGGCGGAAGTGCAGGTGGAAGTTGATGCAGACATGGTCGAGGAGAAACTGGAGGAGGAGGAGGCGAGGAGGAGGACGAGGAGGAAGAGGACAGCTAGTCGAGGAGGAGGAGGCGGAGGAGGACGAGGAGGAGGAGGAGGATGAGGCGGAGGAAGAGCGCTCTGATAAAATCTAACAACCGTCACCTGGCAGGGCCTCAGGGACTTGTTGGAGCTGCAGGAAAGGTCTGCCGCGGCCTGAGTGGCGCCTGGGAGCTGCATGGGAGGGTTTGGCGAGTTTTGAAGGCTGGCAAACGGCAGCCTTGAACTCCTTAAAAGGACACTGCCACGGCCTCAGGGACTTGTTGGAGCTGCAGGAAAGGTCTGCCGCGGCCTGAGTGGCGCCTGGGAGCTGCAGGGGAGGGTTTGGAGCAGCCTTGAACGTCCTTAAAAGGACACTGCCACGGCCTCAGGGACTTGTTGGAGCTGCAGGAAAGGTCTGCCGCGGCCTGAGTGGCGCCTGGGAGCTGCAGGGGAGGGTTTGGCGAGTCTTGCGGGCTGGCAAACGGCAGCCTTGACAGGGCTTCAGGGACTTGTTGGAGCTGCAGGAAAGGTCTGCCGCGGCCTGAGTGGCGCCTGGGAGCTGCAGGGGAGGGTTTGGGGAGTTTTGCGGGCTGGCAAACGGCAGCCTTGAACGATCATAAAAAGACGCTGCTAGGGCCTCAGGGACTTGTTGGAGCTGCAGGAAAGGTCTGCCGCGGCCTGAGTGGCGCCTGGGAGCTGCAGGGGAGGGTTTGGCGAGTTTTGCGGGCTGGCAAACGGCAGCCTTGAACGTCCTTAAAAGGACACTGCCAGGGCCTCAGGGACTTGTTGGAGCTGCAGGAAAGGTCTGCCGCGGCCTGAGTGGCGCCGCTGCAGGGGAGGGTTTGGGGAGTTTTGCGGGCTGGCAAACGGCAGCCTTGAACCTCCTTAAAAGGACACTGCCACGGCCTCAGGACTTGTTGGAGCTGCAGGAAAGGTCTGCCGCGGCCTGAGTGGCGCCTGGGAGCTGCAGGGGAGGGTTTGGGGAGTTTTGAGGGCTGGCAAACGGCAGCCTTGAACGTCAAAATAAAAAGACGCTGCCACAGCCTCAGGGACTTGTTAGAGCTGCAGGAATAGTCTGCCGCGGCCTGAGTGGCGCCTGGGAGCTGCAGGGGAAGGTTTGGCGAGTTTTGCGGGCTGGCAAACGGCAGCCTTGAACGTCCTTAAAAGGACACTGCCAGGGCCTCAGGGACTTGTTGGAGCTGCAGGAAAGGTCTGCCGCGGCCTGAGTGTCGCCTGGGAGCTGCAGGGGAGGGTTTGGCGAGTTTTGCGGGCTGGCAAACGGCAGCCTTGAACGTCCTTAAAAGGACACTGCCACGGCCTCAGGGACTTGTTGGAGCTGCAGGAAAGGTCTGCCGCGGCCTGAGTGGCGCCTGGGAGCTGCAGGGGGGGGTTTGGCGAGTTTTGCGGGCTGGCAAACGGCAGCCTTGAACGTCCTTAAAAGGACACTGCCAGGGCCTCAGGGACTTGTTGGAGCTGCAGGAAAGGTCTGCCGCGGCCTGAGTGGCGCCTGGGAGCTGCAGGGGAGGGTTTGGCGAGTTTTGCGGGCTGGCAAACGGCCGCCTTGAACGTCCTTAAAAGGACACTGCCAGGGCCTCAGGGACTTGTTGGAGCTGCAGGAAAGGTCTGCCGCGGCCTGAGTGGCGCCTGGGAGCTGCAGAGAGGGTTTGGGGAGCTTTGCGGGCTGGCAAACGGCAGCCTTGAACGTCCATAAAAAGACGCTGCCAGGGCCTCAGGGACTTGTTGGAGCTGCAGGAAAGGTCTGCCGCGGCCTGAGTGGCGCCTGGGAGCTGCAGGGGAGGGTTTGGGGAGTTTTGCGGGCTGGCAAACGGCAGCCTTGAACGTCCATAAAAAGACGCTGCCAGGGCTTCAGGGACTTGTTGGAGCTGCAGGAAAGGTCTGCCGCGGCCTGCTGCAGGGGAGGGTTTGGCGAGTTTTGCGGGCTGGCAGCCTTGAACGTCCTTAAAAGGACACTGCCAGGGCCTCAGGGACTTGTTGGAGCTGCAGGAAAGGTCTGCCGCGGCCTGAGTGGCGCCTGGGAGCTGCAGGGGAGGGTTTGTTAGAGCTGCAGGAAAGGTCTGCCGCGGCCTGAGTGGCGCCTGGGAGCTGCAGGGGAGGGTTTGGGGAGTTTTGAAGGCTGGCAAACGGCAGCCTTGAACGTCCTTAAAAAGACGCTGCCACGGCCTCAGGGACTTGTTGGAGCTGCAGGAAAGGTCTGCCGCGGCCTGAGTGGCGCCTGGGAGCTGCAGGGGAAGATTTGGGGAGTTTTGAGGGCTGGCAAACGGCAGCCTTGAACCTCCTTAAAAGGACACTGCCACGGCCACAGGGACTTGTTGGAGCTGCAGGAAAGGTCTGCCGCGGCCTGAGTGGCGCCTGGGAGCTGCAGGGGAGGGTTTGGCGAGTTTTGCGGGCTGGCAAACGGCAGCCTTCAACGGGACACTGCCAGGGCCTCAGGGACTTGTTGGAGCTGCAGGAAAGGTCTGCCGCGGCCTGAGTGGCGCCTGGGAGCTGCAGGGGAGGGTTTGGAGCAGCCTTGAACGTCCTTAAAAAGACACTGCCACGGCCTCAGGGACTTGTTGGAGCTGCAGGAAAGGTCTGCCGCGGCCTGAGTGGCGCCTGGGAGCTGCAGGGGAGGGTTTGAGGAGTTTTGAAGGCTGGCAAACGGCAGCCTTGAACCTCCTTAAAAGGACACTGCCACGGCCTCAGGGACTTGTTGGAGCTGCAGGAAAGGTCTGCCGCGGCCTGAGTGGCGCCTGGGAGCTGCAGGGGAGGGTTTGGGGAGTTTTGCGGGCTGGCAAACGGCAGCCTTGAACGTCCATAAAAAGGACACTGCCAGGGCCTCAGGGACTTGTTGGAGCTGCAGGAAAGGTCTGCCGCGGCCTGAGTGGCGCCTGGGAGCGTTTGTCGAGTTTTGGCGAGTTGTGAAGGGTGGCAAACGGCAGCCTGGGACCTCCGTAAAAGGACACTGCCAGGGCCTCAGGGACTTGTTGGAGCTGCAGGAAAGGTCTGCCGCGGCCTGAGTGGCGCCTGGGAGCTGCAGGGGAGGGTTTGGCGAGTTTTGCGGGCTGGCAAACGGCAGCCTTGAACGTCCTTAAAAGGACACTGCCTCAGGGACTGCCAGGGCCTCAGGGACTTGTTGGAGCTGCAGGAAAGGTCTGCCGCGGCCTGAGTGGCGCCTGGGAGCTGCAGGGGAGGGTTTGGCGAGTTTTGCGGGCTGGCAAACGGCAGCCTTGAACGTCCTTAAAAGGACACTGCCAGGGCCTCAGGGACTTGTTGGAGCTGCAGGAAAGGTCTGCCGCGGCCTGAGTGGCGCCTGGGAGCTGCAGGGGAGGGTTTGGGGAGTTTTGCGGGCTGGCAAACGGCAGCCTTGAACCTCCTTAAAAGGACACTGCCAGGGCCTCAGGGACTTGTTGGAGCTGCAGGAAAGGTCTGCCGCGGCCTGTTGCGTTTTGGAACGCCGTAGAAACAGAGATTGCTGTGGCATGAGTGGCTCGTGGGAAATGCACAGAAATTGCTGTGGCCTGAGTGGCTCCTGGGCGGTGAACAGAGGGTGCTATGGCCTGGGTGGCTCGTGGAAAGTGCAAAGCATTGGGAAGGAAAAAAAGTTCCACACCTGCGGTGGTCCCAGGCGCCGCCCCTGCCTTGGCTAAGGCGGGGTCGGCGGATATATATGTATACACATACAGTACTCTTCATATGTCATTGTCCGGTTCTTCAGCAATGAGTCATTTGGTTTCATGCCGCTAAGGCACCTCGACTGTCCTTCGATTGGCAAGACAGTCAGGACTGCTGGGTGATAGTCTTGGATGGCAATGGATCAAAGTGGATCAAAGCTTACGGGCCCATATCACTGACGGCTGAGTTGATGTACATCCATTTCTCAGCCAATCAAAGGTGGCTGGGAAATCTCTCCTAAATGAAGCTTCAAAACATGCCGGGAAAATCATCAACAAATGGGGGGATTGGCCAGCAAGCTATGTTTGATTACCAGGGAGTAAGACTGAATAACAGGGCCAAGCTATGGCAAATGACCTCACAGTGATACTTAGGACAGGATGCTGGACATGAGGTGATTCAGTAGACGTGATGACATGTCTCAGGCCCCACAGCGCATGTGAACACGTTTGGTGAAAATGGGCTGGTTGGTTTTTTATAACATGTTTTTTTTGGGCAACCCTGGAATATGTAATCTCTCAGATTTACCATGGCACCGACCCTGAAGTTGGCCAGGAGCATGAAGGTGAGGAATGCATCTTGGAGGCCAAGTGAGTTTGTTCCATGTTTTTCTTGGAAAACATGAGAAAGTCTCATGATTCAGTGCGTGACTCACGGTGAAATTCGGGTATGTACCCCATCTCTGGATAAACCCAAATCTGCTGGTGACATCTCTGGGGATGAACTTGGTTAGGAGCAACCAAGTAACATGTTGATATAGCCAACATGGAAACAAATCTGCAAATATTACCAAACTTATCTAAGTATGACCAAACTTATAGTAGAAGAGTTGAAGCGGCAAGAGCATCAGATGATGATTAGTAGATATTAGTAGTATGGGGTGATCAATAGCAATAGATTCAATAGACATCAACATCAATAGTGTGTACAGATATCAATAGATACAGTCGGGTGCCATCCAGCTGTCAGGTTCTGCCGCCCGAAGAGGTGGATCCACGTCAGCTACTAAAGGCCTTCGGTTGAAACGGGGGGAAAGATCCGGCCCCAGCTACTGCAATTTGTTGTTTTTCCCCAGGGTATCTAAGATTTGAATAGATTTGATATCAAGAGGTTATGTGAGTTCTCCTTGAAAGAAATCAACTAATAAACATAAATAAACATAAATCAACCATCTCGCAAGAATTATTGCCTATATTTGGGTTTGAATGTACCTTCTTGTGACTTCTCCTGGCAGTGTCCCCCGTTTGCAGGTAGTTTTGGCCATCAAACCTCCCAATGGAAAATGAGTTACATGTATAGATGACATTCCTATGCTGGTTTTCTGTGGCTATTTCAGATGCGCGTGCGGTTTTTGAGATCGCTTCGGGACTGCTTTGTTGTTTG
Organism: Cladocopium goreaui; assembly: GCA_947184155.2. NCBI lineage: Eukaryota > Dinophyceae > Suessiales > Symbiodiniaceae > Cladocopium > Cladocopium goreaui. Next base: position 350,738 of record CAMXCT020002802.1, read on the forward strand.
AAAGAGTTTGTACAACCCTAGAGCAAATGTTCCCAATTGTTCCCATGTCCCACACCCCAAGACCGTATTAAAGATGAACCCAAAAGATATAAGTTGTTTCTTGTTGTTTCAAAAATGTTTTGATAAAATCAAGCATTTGCTAGAGTCTCATGCACTTTTTCCAACAGCTTTCCCAGATCAAGGACCGCAAACGCGTAAACACAGGCCAAGACTCCAAGAAGATAGTTTTTTGCACACTTCCTTCCTTTCACCCGCAGACTCATGTTGCCGTGCTCTAATGCTTCCACCACCTTTGCGGCATCAGCAAACTCTGAGAATTGTCAGATCTGTGTTTTTCTATATCCTTGTCATGATTCTGTCATTTTTTGTCGCCGGGCTTTGTCATTTTTTATCGTTCATTTTTTGTTATTTCATGTTTCGTAATTTTCATTTTTTGGCTCCCTCCCTTCGTAGACAAACCACTTTCAAAAGGAAAAGATAAAAGAACGCTAGGAAAATGACAAACAGATGACAAGACATTACAAACAAGTAGCAAAATGTATATTTTGGATGTTCTAGTTTTTGCGGGCTCAAGATTGTCATAACGCGACCTCCTGTGTCAATTTCCCAACTAGTGATGCTACCTCATGTCTGAATTGATGAGCTGAAAGCTACCAATTGACAAATTCTCTGAAGTTTGCGAACTAAATGTCCTTTAAATGATTGTATGCTATCCCATTCTTTTGGTGCGCAGGAGCAATTGGATTACCAGCGCCGGCGGGAGCTAGCGAAGGGCCTGGTGGTGGCCAATTAGGCGCCCCGGCTTTTTCCATGGCTATGGCAATGATTCCCAGTTGGCTGAACTGTTGGAGCAAGTCTTCTCTCAAGACCAGGCAATGTTATGATGGTCAGCTGTACCTTTCTTTTGCAAGACCTTTCTTTTAGACACATCATTTATATATATATATATGTAGTAATTAATTTATTTATTTATTCATGTTAACACTATATTGATACAATACGTTGATACATCCATGTGTCACAGGTGGGCTTCCAGTTTCCAGTATCATCTGGTGATATCTGGTGGCAAATGGCCATGATTCCCGCATATTGCCACAGATGTCACAGCTGAAGCTATGCCAGACAATAACGGTGTGGTAAGGTCTCGATGGAAAATGTCGGTTTTAGTCCATTGTAGTCAACTAACATATGATGATGTACAACTTGAACCGTTTTCTGGAAAACTTCTTGGGATAAGTTGATATTATCAACTTAGAAATGTTGTGAACCTAGGATTAGGCGACCCCCCGGTAGTAATTTATGCAGTAGTTTGGGGACTCCCTAATTATGAACTGGTGATGTGTTAAATCTGGTGTTCACATTACAATGATTATACAGAATTTGGCTGAATTATTAGGCCCTGATTGTCCAACATCACTACATAATACTATATAATATTATACAATCATACCATATATACAGATGATGTTTAGGATTGGTGGAAGACCCCATTTCAGAATGGTGAATTATTACAATTCACCCAGTCTGAGAACTTGGCCCATATTGGACAGTGAACTGTTTGATAAGTATAGCCATATCCATTTGGGTATCATTATATGACTGCTAATCGTACGAGAGATTGGGGTATTGTTCCACCAGTGAGTTCTAAATATGCATAAATATGCCAAATTCATCCCAAGTTTGTCATTTCAGGGGATGGCTACAGATCATATCCGGATGGTGCTTATATTTGGGCCAGGACCGCAGTACTCTATATCCACACGTGGAGGAATGGTTCAAGGAATGGTTCATCTCGTGGTGATGTTTTTCTCGGCTTGGTATTCAATTCAAGACTAGTCATGTATGGTATGAATGACTACAGACATCATTTTTTGGGAATGTGGTCCCAGTTCTAGAATAACTATACCAGTAGTACCGCACAAGGCGGTGGCGGAAGTTTCAAAAATAGGAAACCTATACGAGAGCTTGGTTGTTGTGAATAACGGATGACCGAGCGAATCCACTGATGAACCGAAAGGTGGTTGGAGTTGTGTTTTCTGGAGTGGTTGCAATGGTTGCAGTGGTCACCTCACCCACAACTGCTGGATGTAGTGTGGTGTAGTGCAGCCGTAGTTGTAGTTGTAGTGTAGTGGAGTTGTAGTTGTAATGCAGTGTAAATAGTGTAGTGTAGTTGCAGTTGTAGCTGCGGTGGTGTATTTGGTGTAGTGTAGCCTAGTGTAGTATAGCGGTGTATAGTGGTATAGTGTAGTGTAGCCTAGCGCAGTATAGTGTAAAGTAATGTAGTTGCAGTTGTAGTGTAGTATAATTCGTGTAGTGTTGTGTAGTGGAGCGCAATGCAGTGGTACTTGTAGTTGCAGCTGTAGCTGTAGTTGTAGTGTAATGTAACGTAATTAGTGTAGTGTAGTGTTGTGTAATGTAGTGCAGTTGTACTTGTATTTGTAGTTGTAGTGTGCTACAGTGTAACCAGTGTAGCCTAGTGAAACGTACTGTAGTTGTAATTGTAGTTGTAGCTGTGGTAGTAGTAGTAGTAGTAGTAGTAGTAGTAGTCGTGGCCGTGGTGGTAGTGGTGGTGGTGGAAGTAGAAGTAGAAGTAGAAGTGGAAGTGGAAGTGGAAGTGGAAGTGGAATCAGTAGTAGTAGTAGTAGTAGTAGATAGTAGTAGGTAGTAGTAGTAGTAGTAGTCATAGTAGTAGTAGTAGTAGCAGTAGCAGTAGCAGTAGTAGCAGTAGCAGTAGTAGATAGTAGTAGATAGTAGTAGATAGTAGTAGATAGTAGTAGATAGTAGTAGATAGTAGTAGATAGTAGTAGATAGTAGTAGATAGTAGTAGATAGTAGTAGATAGTAGTAGATAGTAGTAGAGTAGTAGTAGGTAGTAGTAGGTAGTAGTAGTAGTAGTAGTAGTAGTAGTAGTAGTAGTAGTAGTAGTAGTAGTAGTAGTAGCAGGAGCAGTAGTAGCAGTAGTAGCAGTAGTAGCAGTAGTAGCAGTAGTAGCAGTAGTAGCAGTAGTAGCAGTAGTAGCAGTAGTAGCAGTAGTAGCAGTAGTAGAGTAGCAGTAGCAGCAGTAGCAGTAGTAGCAGTAGAGTAGTAGTACCCGTAGTCCTAGTCCTAGTCGTAGCCATAGTCGTCGAAGTTGTATTGTAGTCGTAGTCGTAGTTGTAGTGGTAGTCGTAGCCGTAGTCGTAGCCGTAGTCGTAGTAGTAGTAGTCGTAGTAGTCGTCGTAGTAGTAGTAGTAGTAGTACTGTAGTAGTACTGTAGTAGTACTGTAGTAGTACTGTAGTAGTACTGTAGTAGTACTGTGTAGTACTGTAGTAGTACTGTAGTAGTACTGTAGTAGTAGTACTGTAGTAGTAGTAGTAGTACTGTAGTAGTAGTACTGTAGTAGTAGTAGTAGTAGTACTGTAGTAGTAGTAGTAGTGTAGTAGTTGTAGTAGTAGTACTGTAGTAGTAGTACTGTAGTAGTAGTACTGTAGTAGTAGTACTGTAGTAGTAGTACTGTAGTAGTAGTACTGTAGTAGTAGTACTGTAGTAGTAGTACTGTAGTAGTAGTACTGTAGTAGTAGTACTGTAGTAGTAGTAGTAGTAGTAGTAGTAGTAGTAGTAGTAGTAGTAGTAGTAGTAGTAGTAGTAGTAGTACAGTAGTAGTAGTAGTAGTAGTAGTAGTAGTAGTAGTAGTAGTAGTAGTAGTAGTCGTCGTCGTCGTAGTAGTAGTTGTTGTTGTTGTTGTTGCTGTTGTTGTTGTAGTCGTAGTTGTAGTTGTAGTTGTTGTGGTTGTGGTTGTGGTTGTTGTCGTTGTTGTTGTTGTTGTGCAATTAGTGTAGTGTAGTGTAGCGTAATGTAGTGTAATGTAGTGTAGTGTAGTGTAATTAGATGAAAGTGTAGTGTAATTAGTGTAGTATATGTGCATTTGTAGTTGTAGCAGTAGCGTAGTGTACTTTTAGTTGTAGTTGCAGCTGTCTATCTATCTATCTATCTATCTGTCTTTCTGGAAGCTTGAAAACGAAGCTATTCTGCCAGACTTCCTTAGTTTTTTTAGCTGGACAACATCAAAAGCGCAGCAATTCTGTGAGACATCTTCAATTTTCGAACTTGACAACATCAAAAACGAAGCTATTCTGCGAGACTTCCTCATTTTTCGAAGTTGACAAAATCAAAAACGAAACAAGTCTGCGAGACGTCCTTCAAAAACAGAGAATTGAGTGCAGAGCTGTGCAGAGCTCACGATCTGTGCGCCTGCCACACAAAAGCACATCTGAACCTTCAAAACTGGTCCGAGCATTGAGCATGTGGTGGTTTTAACATTTTGACTTGGAAATGTGCTTCCCGCATCTTCCCGCCACAACGGCGTGCACTTTTTCGACATCTCAACTTCCAAAAGTGCTCCGACCCTGGTGTTTTGCACATTTTGACTTCCAAAGGCACAACAGCGTGCACTTTTTCGACATCTCAACTTCCAAAAGTGCTCCGAAGCTGGTGTGCGTTGTACATTTTGACTTGGAAATGTGCTTCGCGCCACAACCGCGTGCACTTTTTCGACATCTCAACTTCCAAAAGTGGTCCAACCCTGGTGTTTTGTGCATTTTGACTTCCAAATGCACAACAGCGTGCACTTTTTCGACATCTCAACTTCCAAAAGTGCTCCGAGGCTGAAGGGTTTTGCACATTTTGACTTGGAAATGTGCTTCGCGCCACAACGGCGGGCAACTTTTCATCTCTCATCTGACAACATGGCTCCGCACCGCCGCTTTAGCAAGCCTACTTTTCGACCCTCCGGAGCCACGAATCATTGGAAAAACATAATGTTTCGCGACTTTCCTACCTTTTCGGGCACCTGCATCTTCTTTCTTCGGACTCTTTCTCTTCTCTGATCTTCTCTCTTCTCTTCTGCTCTTCTCTTCTCTGACTCTTTCCACCTCTGCTTTTCCATCTGTCCATATTGTCGGAAGTTTGACTTCTAAACTACCTCCGATAATAATTAGTCAATCAATAACAATCAAGTACCAGTAGTACCGCACAAGGCGGTGGCGGAAGTTTCAAAGATAGGACACTATAGGAGAGATGAGTTGTTGTAATGCATGGATGGCAGAGCGAATCCACTGATGAACCGAAAGGTGGTTGGAGTTGTGTTTTCTGGAGTGGTTGCAATGGTTGCAGTGGTCACCTCACCCACAACTGCTGGATGTAGTGTGGTGTAGTGCAGCCGTAGTTGTAGTTGTAGTGTAGTGTAATTAGTATGGTGCAGTTGCAGTTGTAGCTGCGGTGTGGTGTAATGAGCGTAGCGGACTGTAATGTAGTGTAGTGTTGTGTCGTTGTAGTTGTAGTTATATATTTGCAGTTGTGATTGTAGTTTGTGTAGTGAAGGGTAGTGTGGTGTAGTGTAGTGTAGTGCAGTGAAATTAGCGCAGTGTAATGTAGTTAGTGTAATGTAATTCGTGTAATGTAATTAGAGACATGTAATTAGTGTAATGTAACTAGTGTAATGTAATTAGTGTAATGTAATTAGCGTAGTGTAGTGTAATGTAGTTGTAGTTGTAGTTGTAGTGTAGTGTAGTTGAGTGTAGTGTCCTGTAGTGTCGTGAAGTGAAGTGGAGTGTAGCGTAGTGTAGTGTAATTAGTGTAGTGTAGTGTGATGTAGTTGTAGTTTTAGTTGTAGTTAGCGTAGTGTAGTGTAATGTAAAGCAATGTAATGTAACGTAGTGTAATGTAATTAATGTAGTGTAGTTGTAGTTGTCGTTGTGGTTGTAGTGTAGTGGTTGCAGCTGAAACTGCTACAAAACCCTCACGATTTGCTCACCTTTGACAAGGTGCACAATCCCTTGCACTTGCCACGCGAAACGACATCTGAAGTGCTCCGTACCCCTCAGTTTTTTGCACTTTTGATTTCGAAATGTGGACATCTCAACTTCCAAAAGTGATCTGAACATGAGGTGTTTTGATGTGCTTTGTACATTTTGACTTCCAAATGTGCTTCGCGCCACAACGGCGTGCAACTTTTCATCTCTCATCTGGCCAGATGGCTCCGCCCCCGTCGCTTTAGCGAGCCTACTTTCGACCCACCGGAGCCTCAAATCATTGGAAAAAATTTGGAAAAACACAGTGTTTCGCGACTTTCCTTTCGGGCACCTGCATCTTCTTTCTTCGGACTCTTTCTCTTCTCTGATCTTCTCTCTTCTCTTCTGCTCTTCTCTTCTCTGACTCTTCCCACCTCTGCTTTTCCATCTGTCCATATTTTCGGAAGTTTGACTTCTAAACTTCCTTCGGTGATTAGTATCAATATATATATATATACCATTTTATAATTATACACTATCTTCAGACCTTTCGGAAAGAACAGTTCTTTGTGGGATTACGACATGTTACGGTTTCTTGGCGTCCTGCAAGAAGGCATATGCACTGTCATCTGTTGCACACAAGACTAAACAGTTTGCGACAAAGGAGAGAGAAACCCCAACGCCCTCCCATAGCAGTTCAAAAAAAATCACAGCCACCAAATCACATTTCAGTTTTCCGATTTAATATCCAGACAATTCCAACATCATTGCTGGACCAGCATGGGCTGTGTTGACCTGGCATGTTCGGCAGGCGGAGCCCATTGATGAGCCGAGTTTTTTTAACGGATGGCCACAGAAGGGGCGGCTGGGTTCTGGAAGACCTTGCAGATGAGACAGAGATCAAAAAATCATGGGATGCTTGCTGCAATACCCCAAGACTCTCAAGACTCCATGGTTGTCCATCCTCTTGATGGTGGTTTCCATGATATTAACCAGGTTCTTTTATGACTGCCAGTCTCAATTCACAGCCATTCACCATGAAAATTGGTGAGAAGAAGAAGAAGAAGAAGTGGCCCAGATACCAGCTGCGTCGTGGCGTCTGGGGGGAATCACTGTGACAAAGTTGCGCATTGAGCAACTTCCATCGTGTGGGAGGTGGAGACAAGCACCATGTTCTCCCGATTTAGTAACGATATAACTGTTACATCGATTCATGAATCTAGAATGGTGATTTGAAGTTACTAATGCGGAAAAACTATCAATTTCATGGTTTTAGATTGAATGGGGGAGCCATTGTAGCATACGAGGTCAGGCTCCGCTGCTTTAACAATTGACCGCGGTTTGGGGAAGAGGCGCTTTGGAACCAACAAAAAGTTTTGCGCCTTGGGTCAGTGGGAGGCCCTTGATGTCCCCAGGTGAAAATTCTTGGACCCAACATGAATGGGTCAATACAAGATGTAGATCAGTCCTTTGGTACCTCAATTTTGATCCATTTCCAGTGCAATACCCGAATGGGAATGATATGTCTCAAAAATGTTCGACCCATTGGGGTGAAGTTGAGTCTCAAAGTCCAATCCAAATAATCCTATGTCCTCTCGAGAAAAAATATGGAAAAAAATACATCGTGCGATCCTGACCCTGACACGAACATTCTGACAAACATGCTATTACATCCTGACGCTCTTCTATCTTCTGACATTCATTATGACATACCTTGTGTATATATGCAATATATATATACTGGATACGTATAAATATATATATATATATATATTATTATATATATATACATATGATCTGACTGGTATATACTCTGACATATTTTCTGGTGGTGACATTTGTTTCTGACATATCTTCTGACAAAAACATCTGACACCTATAGTTCTCTGCCATACTTTTTGACATAAACTCTGACATGTATTGTGGAAAAATGCTTGGCATAAGTTCTGAGGTCCTGGCACTATAGAGGCAAGGTTTCGGTTGACACAGGCCACACAGTTGCCATAGGGCTGACGCAAAATCTATAGACTTCACCTGACAGGTGGGGAACAAACGTGCGTGAAATTTCACGGTGGGATCCCACAGATTTGGGTCTCATTTTTTTGGGTAAACCGTGGTGAATGGTTTGAAAGTAGTTATCAGTCGATTTGTTGCTATGCAGGAATGCATATTCTGCTACCAAAGACTCATATTAGTTCCTTTCTTGGCAGGCTACAGAAGATTAGCAGTGATCTTTGTTGTATGCGCCGCTGCATGTGCCGGCTTTTAATGGCAGATAGGTCGTGTCCTTGTCGGCCAGGTGGACCGCAATGTCCAAAGTCTTCGAACTCTTTCAGTTTAACTATCTTTCAGTTTGGTTTTTCACCTCAGCATGCACGTGGGTGTCTATATATGTGATACGGAAGTGACATACATTTGTAATTAAATATATATATATATATACATATATATATATAGACACTTGTTATATGTATATATACATATATAGACAATTGTTATATATATACATACATATATATATATAGACACTTGTTATATATATAGACACTTGTTATATATATACATATATATATACATATATATATATACATATATATATATATACATATATATACATATATATATACATATATATATATACATATATATATATACATATATATACATATATATATATAGACACTTGTTATATATATATATATACATATAGACAGTTGTTATATATATACATATATGTGTGTGTGTGGACGCACCCACGGTCAACACAGGAGCAATTGAGTTGGAATGGCCACATTGAGCGGAAATTCAGCTGCCCTGCGGGCACGCAGGCGCAAGGGGCACGGAAGACCCCCGACCTCACTTCTTTTCTCGGGAGACCGTGCACAATAGGGTTGGGAAGAAACTGAGTTGTAGATCATTGTTTTGCATTTTTTTAATGCGCAAATGACATTGGATTGTTTCATGGAGACCGAAGGATCAGAGTGGGATCGGCCATGCATCTCTATGTTGATTTAGTTCTGTGACGGGTTTGTCAAGACTCCGTTTCATTGTAACCAGTTGATACAGTTACTTTTTCATGGTGGTTCTCCTCATTGTCACCCCCAAATCCATTCCATTGACATCGTCTCATGGTCTACCTCCAGCAGAACACTTCAAAACATTAGCGTGGCGCCAGGCATGCAAAAGCGTGCAACAAGTGGTGCAGGGAATCTACTTGCGCAAGGGTGGCAAGACGTGCAGGCGCCATGTTTTTTTGCTCTGGTCTCTGACGTCTCTGACTCAAAAATAATTGTTGCGCCCAACATGGACTTCCCTTCAAAATTGTTCGTAGTTCTTAGTGACCCATTGCCCATCCCATTCGTCCGGACTAAGTGACCCATCTTGGCCCGGTTAGCTGCGGAGTTTCAAGATGATCAACTCTCACATGGTTATGGGTCAAGAGCCTGCTACCCGGATGGTACCCTAAAATAACTGGTGAATGAATGGTTATTTCCCCAAATATGGTAATGATATTACAGGCTTTGACCCATCCCCACATCTTTGTTCCTCAGACCATCTCTCAGACCCCATTTTCAGCTACTGGTCTGCCAGGGCAATCTGAACACTTTCGAGGTCCTTGCAGTCCCATAGCCAATGTGAAAGTTTGAGTTTAAAGACTTTGAGGAAAAAGTGTAAAGATACGATGGAGATACAGTTGGGATGTTTCTCAAATGAGTGACTTTTAAAAGAAAACATCGTGGTGGGTTCAACTAAGCCAACAGGCCATCGTTCGTTTCATCTCTTGATGGTTCCTTACCTGGGATGAGGATCCCCATTTTGCACCCTGGTGCGGAACGAAAATGCCGAATGTGGGTCTCAAAAAATGCCGCTGGGAGGCAATTTGATGGTGGGACGGTTGGTGGGTTGTCCTCCTTATGGATATATATATATACATATCAGAATATATCAGAATCATATGGTTATTTTCAAATATGTTCGTATATGTTCGTCAAAACCCTGGAACTCCAGGTACCCTAAAGCATCTGCTTAATGAAGGTTATCCCAAAAAATATGTTAATAGACGGTTTTGACCTATCGCCATATTATATCATATTGAGTGGCGTGCTTCATATCCTTTATTTTTGTTAGCGAGGTATCTACAGAAGCTAATTATTAACAAGGAATCCGCTTGTGTAATGCTGACTTGACCCGTGACCCCTCTTTGATGGTTCTAGGAGGCCGTATGACGTATCTGCCCCTTCTTGGTTGGTGGCAATGCTATATGGTATGATTTGTTTTTGGTGGTGGATGTTAATAATTAGACAGTTGACTGAATCCTTTTTGCATGGTTGGATGAAACTATAGAGTCTTTCCTCAAACGTCCAACATGTTCCAAGCTATCACCTGGAAAGCCCGGGGAAGTTGACTTGTTTCACCCGGCACCATGTATTGGACAAGGCTTGCGCTTGCTGTGGTTTGGCTCAGCTAGTGGTCCAAGAACATGTGGCATTTAACCAGGATTGCCGAAAATCATGCAAGAGATATGTCACAAGAAAACCCTATATGTTGATATCTATATATATAGTTATATATATATATAGCTTGTGGATTTGGAAACCAATGTTGTGCATAGGGTTTTGCCTCGAGGAAAACCATCCGTGGGGTACTTATATGCATTCAGTGCAGCTGCTTTGTTGCAGGAAATCGGCATGTGTTTGTTTCTTGTCGGAGCGAAGAAAGAAACCAATGGACCAAAGTGACCACAGGTCAGATCAAATCAGGTACAAGAGTTACGGATCGCTTGACTGGTTAGTGGGTTCAAGCACTGTCCACTTCCATCTCTGTCTCTCCATGTACTTGTATATATTATATAATATATAATATTATATATATATATATGTGTGTACATGCATTATATACACACAGGTTCATAGTTGGAATGATGATCCCCAGCGGAACCATATTTTTTTTAACCAGGGAGGAAGTATGAATCGGAAGATAAGACTTTCTATTTTTATAGAGTCCAGTCCTTTTTCGAAAAGATGCCGGGCATGCAGGGACCTTAGTGAGAAAGACGGGTGGGCCATGTGTGTGCATGTGTTTTGTGTGTGATGAGGGCGCAAATGGGACAGAGATTCCTTGGCTAATGTAGAACATGTTTGCCCTATCCAATCTTGCTCTGGGGGTTGTTTTTCTACAGAGATGCCGTTGCGCGCATTCTTTGCCAGTCAACATACCTACGTTTGCAAGATGTCGATGATGTTTCGGCGTGAACACTCCGAGAAATGCGAGACGGGAACACCAAAAGTCATTTATTCGGTTCATCGTCCAGATGCTTACTGTGGTAGAAAAGATTTGGCCCAAGCCCTATATAGTGTATACGAAACGTCGTCTGCCATTGAGTAGTGGTGTTTATGGTTGCGTTTTGAAAATGTTAAAACATCGCCTTCAGATGGATGGTTGCTGGAAATTGAAATGATGCCCACCAACGGTCGTGTGATGTTTGAATGGGTTACGAACCACACATGACAGATGAGCCACATTGACCGGGAGTAGGAGTGACCTCAGTCTTGATTGTAGATTGAATTGCCTGGCAAGTCACTTCCAGAAGTGTTGCGATCTGTTTTTTTAACTTATTTGCTAGGCACTTGCCCAACATGTTGAACATGCTTAGGAGGGACCTAGCTCTACGCAAGCATGATGATAAATCGAGTCAGGGAATCCTGTATGTTTCTGGATCCTGGAATTTGATTCATATCATGTATTCAGATTTCCGCTCACATGACCCCATAATCATGGGCTCCTGCTACTTCCCATTGTCCAAATCAACTCCAACCGGCTATACTCCGTGTTTTGTCCAGTACCTTCTTCCGGCAAGCAGCCCATCGTACCAGCCTATGCATTGTAGCAACCCAACAATGGACAGGTTTGTGTTGCGTGCCGAATTTGAGCAAGTAGAAGCTCGATTGCTTCAAGCTGAAAAGGCCTGGGAATCATGTCGAAACTAGACGACCCCAAGTTTGTCCCTTTCAACCAGAAGGCGTAATTTTTTGAGGTTTTATTAGCTGAACTAGCCTCGAGCCATAGTGTTGGGTCAGCAATGATGTCCAGAGCTTTATTATAGCCTGGTTGTTTCACGTTGGATGTTGGATGAATGGTGTGCTGGGCCTCACCAAACGAAAAGGGGACCCAATAATTGATGTCGAGTTTGTCAAAAGAACAGGTGCTGAATGGAGAAAGGGTCTGGAGTCGAAGTAAGGGTCCTGCCTGACTCGTGCTCATCTAATTGGCTAATGTATGCACATGTTTCCTGTTCAACTCATGGATGATGAAGGCAAGGATCTCTAAGTCTCAGCAATTGATCGTCTGTCGTTTGTTGTTCAGAACTCTTTCAGAAATTATGAAAGCAAGAAAGACATTCAATATTCAGTCAGGAGGAAAGGAAAGAAAGAGAGAAAGAAAAGAAAGAGAGAAACGAAAGAAAAGAAAGGAAGGAAGAATGAAATAGAAAAAGGGTTAAAGAGTGGGTCCTTTTATGTCCTTTTGGAAGCGCATGGATTTCCAAAAGGCAAGACCTCTTGGTGTTTGATAAGTATAAGACTGTGGTCAAGGAAGGAACCCCGCGTGCCATGCAGTTTCTCCTTTTGAAATGTTGCTGGTTTCGGGATTACAATATTTTAGGATATCACTAGATATCATGAGGGGATATTACGGGTGGACGAGATTGGAAAGATTTCAGAGTTGGTTTCTTCTGCAGATAAAAATCAAGTCTGAATAAACTCGCCACTATTTCGGACCTTGCAAATATTGCCTGCGCAGAGACATTGCATGCGTAGGAACTTATAGACAACAAATGTGACACATGAGGACCGTCACACTAATTGAGGTACAACATCAGCCCTTGTTTCCTGGCTTGCCACCTTCTTGCGAAGGTGCTGGTTCAAAATCCCCTCACCGCTGACTTATGCGTTATCATTGTTTATCCTTTTCTGTGTTTAAAAAATGTCAAAATATGGATAACAAGATTGATGTAGGTTTTTTTTGTACTTCCCACCATTTCCATGTCCCGCTCATATTTGTTGTTTTTGACTTATGGCGAAGGGCTCAACATTGGAGACCCTCGGTCCCCAAGATTTTGGGCACTTGTGAAACATCCGACTGGGGGTATATACCCATTTTGATCATGTTTGATCCTCAAAGTTCAAACATTGGTAATTTAAACCAAAAATAGATGTTGCTCTTGTCTGTGTAGAATACCTAATTATTGTTATTGGGTGTATTTGAGGGTCGTATGGTATGAGGTGAACCAGGGATAGAAACGAACCTGATGCCGCTGTGGTTTGCCCCTTGAAGGAGCTACAGATGCAGGCACAGAAAATGCAAGAGCTGCAGGCGACGGAGTACATGGGGACCCAACGTTGGGTGCCCATGGACCATCACGGGCCCATGGAACCAATTTGTGTGTGTGTGTTCAATCATTCAATCATTCAGCCATAGCCTGATTGGTTTGTCATATGTATATATTGCTTTATTGAAAAACACATGCTCGTACATTCACTGTATATATATATGCATATACAATCCTATACATACATGCATACTATATGTTTGATAGACAGGTTTCCAATCCTAGAAGGTAGTAGTAAGTGGCCAGTAAAAGGGAGGTCTTCAATATGTCCTTGTCCAACGGAATTGTGGGCCCCAGTTGTTGATCGTTCTTCAGAATTTACCAACTTGATAGATCATCCTAGTATAGTAGGAATCTATGGTTGACTCTGCTGCCCCACTGAAAACCGCACGGTGGAACCCACAAGAAAGGGCGTTTGAAGTCCATGTTCATTTGAAACCGCGATTATATAGTTAGTGGATGTTAGTAGATGTTAGTAGGTTGTTTGTCTATTTTTGGACATGTTATGTCAGAAAACGGACCAAGTCCAGCATTCAGTTTCAGAATTCTGGCAACTGCGCATTGGTCATCTACCTGAAAACATGTCGTTCCTTCGAAATCATGAAAGTCTCATTCAGTCTCGAAATGGACATGTGATATGGTTCTTCACCCTTGAAGACATCTGAAAACATGGACACCGAAGTGTCACTACCTTCCCGCAAGCCACTTGCGACAACAAACAGTAATTCATGATAATTCATCCATGGCGGATGCCTCGGTTGGGAAGGTGAGATGATTTGAGCATGTTTTGACGTTCTCTGGATACCTGGTAGGGTATGATTCTTGTATTCAGTTTCCACCCGCATTCATGTTGGTCAGGTGCTCGGTTCGCTTAGGTCATCGGATAGATTCAACGAAAACGACCCTCAAACCCAGAGGAAATCGTGAGCAAAGGAACATTATCGATATTCAAAGATAGCACTGCCACTGGGTATTTTCAGTGTCTAGGGTGTTGAAGAAAACTGGTGGTCCGTGGCGGGTTTGGATCTGTTATGTGTTTGATGTTTGAGTGGTCAAGTCTTTGGTTGCGGGTGATCCTAGAACTGGAGCATTGAGTATTTGTCCTTCTTGAAATTGAGTACCCCTAAATCTATCTGTATAAATCCATCTAAATCCACTGCTGAAATCGGCTTGGTGAAATCCCTCATCTTCAGACGCAGCCTGGCGACTGGCGAGGCGAACTTGGAGATGCTTCAGTCCACAAAGCCAGCACAGCCTGCCATGCAGCCTGCCAAGCCAGAACCTTGGGGCTGGATTTTTGTTTGAGATGTTTGGCCAAGCAGAAACACGTGTTTAAATACTCCAAAAATGATGTTTAGATACTTATGATACTTTAACTACGACTAAATATTAAGTTGCAGCCACAGAATGGATCATGTTTTATTTAGCCGGACATTGGAATTTAGCCAAAAAAGAGCTTTCTTTGAGTTGTAAACCTCGGTCACTCCCCAAACCTCCTGCCTACCGCGGCAGGCCCAGTGTTTTTCAGCGGAACTTTACCACCACTGCAGGCGCGGAACTTGGTGCCCTGGATTTGGTGGGCAGCTGATTTTGATGTATTCACTTGCATCATTTTAAAGGGGATAATTTTTATTGCGTTTTTTTGGATGGCTCTTTTGGTTCCGAGAGAAGTAAGTCCAAGATAGTCCAAGTATATAGGTTCTTGATGTCGTTTCCTGTGCCAAAATGGTTTTGTATATCTGGATGATGGATGATGATGGGACATATGGAAGGGACGTGGCTGCCTCGGCCACCAAGTGATGGAGGTTTACCGGTTTACCCCATTGTTCTTCATTGATATCTCGAATATGTGTCGCTTAATCTCCGTTTGAGACCCAAAAAAATAGATGAGTGATTCAACTGCTTGATATATCACTGATTCAGAAAGTGTCAAAATCAGTTTTTGTTTTTTTAACCAATGGATTTTAGAGGTAGCCGGGGCAAGCCACTCCTGGCAGCTCGAGAGAGATCCCGGACACCTACGGTCCCGTCGGTGAAAGCTGCGTCGGGGCCACGTCAAGCGCCCATCGTAGCGTGAGGCCGGCATGTCTTTTTTCAGGACCGTGAGGCTCTGTCGCCCTGACAGGGGCAATTTTTTGTGGTTCATAAATATGAATATGATAGAATATGATCAATGGTAGTGCGGTAACTTTAATAAAGCTACCAGTTGGGGATGGATTATCCCAAGCATTTATGGTTGTGACTTAGGGACGGCACGTTGGCATCGGGTAAACACCACATCAGGAACTGTTCGACTACTCACTGAGGTGATGTGGGTCTATGTAGGCATCATTGTCTATCGATACCTGGGATGATGAATGATACCCCCCACAGATTTTGAGTGGAGTTGAAACAACCACCAAGACTGGATAATTCCTTCATAACACTGATAAATGTATGTATATGCAACTATGTGCCACCCGTGGTTTCCTCAGGAAAATAGTGTACAGTTGGTTGATTTTCCACATCTATGTTAGTTTACCCTAGGGACCCTAGAGTATGTTAAAACTATTGAAGTTTGGTGAGGCATCATCCGGGCGAGTGTTATGGCTCCGAAGCCATGGTCACTTTCGATGCTGGAATGGGATCTAGATGATCTAGGCGGTTTTGGGGAGGATCGCGTAGGGTTTACAATTTGTATTGGTTTAACATAATTGGAATAATTGGAGGACAGTTGATTTGATGAAACGACTGACATGAGAAAGGGTCTGCTGAGTTGAGCTGCTTGATCGATCCGTGCTTTGGGTTTCTCGGTTTCTCCTGGCTTTCACTGTCTGATCTCAAACCACTCAGATCATCTATCCTGGATGTTTGCCCACCATTTGGCCTTCAAATTGTCAAATACCGTGAAATCTCCTTTGGGTTATCTAGCGAGTTTGTATCATTAGTTTGAGCCCCAAACGCTATATTTACCCATGTGTTTTCGCCAAGATTCACCCATCCACATCGCGACTCCATAGGAATAGGAGCTGACTCCAACACATGATCCCCTGCCAGGGGTAAGCCTGTTCTATCAGGTGCCAAGGGTAGCTGGGACATTGGTGGTGCGTCACCGAAATCGTAAGGTCATACATTTTGGTTTACTGTATTGATTTTACTAGATGACTCGAGATTAGATAGATAGATGGATGGATAAGATAGATAGATAGATAGGTAGATAGGTAGATAGGTAGATAGGTAGATAGGTAGATAGGTAGATAGGTAGGTAGGTAGGTAGGTAGATAGGTAGATAGGTAGATAGGTAGGTAGGTAGGTAGATAGGATAATAGATAGGTAGATAGGATAGATAGGATAGATAGGATAGATAGGATAGATAGGATAGATAGGATAGATAGCATAGATAGCATAGATAGCATAGATAGCATAGATAGCATAGATAGCATAGATAGCATAGATAGCATAGATAGATAGATAGATAGATAGATAGGTAGGCAGGTAGGTAGGTAGGCAGGTAGGTAGGTAGGTAGGATAGATACGTAGATAAGATAGATACGTAGATAGGATAGATACGTAGATAGGATAGATAGGATAGATAGGATAGATAGGATAGATAGGGTAGATAGGATAGATAGGATAGATAGGATAGGTTAGATAGCTTAGATAGATTAGATAGATTAGATAGATTAGATAGATTAGATGGATTAGATGGATTAGATAGATTAGATAGATTAGATAGATTAGATAGATTAGATAGATTAGATAGATTAGATAGATTAGATAGATTAGATAGATTAGATAGATAAGATAGATAAGATAGATAAGATAGATAAGATAGATAAGATGGATAAGATGGATAAGATAGATAAGATAGATACGATAGATAAGATAGATAAGATAGATAGATAAGATAGATAGATAAGATAGATCAGATAAGATATATAAGATATATAAGATAGATCAGATCGATAAGATGGATAATATGGATAAGATGGATAAGATGGATAAAATAGATAAGATAGATAAGATAGATAAGATAGATAAGATAGATAAGATAGATAAGATAGATAAGATAGATAAGATAGATAAGATAGATAAGATAGATAGATAGATAGATAGATCGATGGATAGATAGATAGATAGATACATAGATAGATACATAGATAGATAGATAGATAGATAGACTCATAGATAGACTCATAGATAGACTCATAGATAGACTCATAGATAGACTCATAGATAGACTCATAGATAGACTCATAGATAGACTCATAGATAGACTCATAGATAGACTCATAGATAGACTCATAGATAGACTCATAGATAGACTCATAGATAGACTCTTAGATAGACTCATAGATAGACTCATAGATTGACTCATAGATTGACTCATAGATTGACTCATAGATTGACTCATAGATTGACTCATAGATTGACTCATAGATTGACTCATAGATTGACTCATAGATTGAGTCATAGATTGACTCATAGATTGATTGATAGATAGATAGATTGATTGATTGATTCATAGATTGATTGATTTATAGATTGATAGATTGATTGATTGATTCATAGATTGATTGATTTTTAGATTGATAGATTGATTGATTGGTAGATTGATTGATAGATTGATAGATAGATACATGTGTTATGTATGTGTATATATATGATATGCATGTACACCGTCATTCTGGACACATCTGGACACTGAATATTCTCAAAACATATCCCATTCGGAATTAACGCCTTGAAACTGAGTGTTTCCCTGAAGTTGATACACATATTTATTTGGGTGTCTCAACCATTGCCATATCCACCGCATGGTGGTTTGTTCTGCCAGATGGTTCTTATGATCCTCACCGCCAGTCGCATCCCACATCACTTTCAGGCGAGGCTTCTAGCCTCGTGGAGGAATTTGCTGGGCAAAATGGCCTGGATGAGAAGTGTGTCGAGGTACCGGCGCCGCACGGCCATTTTGAGAAATGGGTGCTAAGAAACGACAATATAACAACATGCGTGTCGTATTAATATCGACATGATTGTACTTTTATACATATACACCATAATATGTGTGTACTGTATATATATATATATATTATGGTCCTGCTGTATGTGTATTTATCTATTTATATTATTTATACATATCTTGATATAAGAATTGTACATAGCTGGCACCACTCTGGGAAGATCCAGCTCTCCTGGACGTGCCTGGATAAAAACATGACCTCACTGGGCCACCTTATCTATGGATTCATGCCGAATCACTAGGAGTTATATGATCTATATTGATCTATCTGGGAGACTTCCAATTTTCCTGGCTTGAATTATGAGAAAATTTGCTGGAATCTGTCCTGTGAATCCCGCGTGATGGCCTTGCCCATAGTCCAAGTCTTGCAGGCACTTCTGGCGCAGACACCCCAAGTGCAGAATCATGCGACTTGGTGGCAACCAGCGAAGAAAAACCAACAGAGCTTAGCCTTGGTTGGGAGGTGTAAATCATGAACAAGCCATCTATCAGGAAATATTTGGACACCTAACTGATGAAGCCAACAGGATCACAAGCACCTTTTCTTGGTAATACAAGACACAATGGATAGGTATTCTATGGCTCATTGTGGGGGTATGTTCGGTACGCCACAACTACCGTATCCTATTGTATCCTCTTCGTTTGAGTTTGTATCCCAGTTGGTACATGGCGAACCCCTGTGGCTGAGGTCATTTTGCAAGGCCCTGCTGAAGGCCAGCAGTACGGAGTGTACCCCTCTGGTACTTCATGGCTGTAAGGGGTCGTCTAACCCAATTCAATTGCTGGTTCTGATAAGCTTGTACAGGAATCTCACCCTGAACCAACATAGAAAGGGATCAGCAGCAGCAACAAAATAGTGGTTTTTGCTTTACTGTAAATGGAGCGCGAGTTGCAAATTGTAAATGGTTCGGTTGTGGCCAGAATGAAACGGTTGCTTCTAATTTCTCCATCTCTAAAAGGAATGGGATGATCACAATTGATTTATTCATATTCTTCGGATTCTTGGGAATATCAATTCCAAACTATTTCTTGGGAATTAGTCATTCGAATTCGCATCACTTTTCCACATCACTTTTCCATCGTTTGAAAGGAAAAGAACATAATCTATATGTTCTGGTTTCCAAGATGTTGTATTTTGCATCCCAAATATCACGAGTTTCCGCTTGCTATGGTGATCCTTCCTCGAGGCCGAAATCCTTCAGCTATGGTGATGAGCAGGCGAGGTGTAACGGGTGTAACGAGTGTAACGATGAGGAGCTGCTGGTGCCAAGAATGCCCCAGCTCATGTGTGGATTATTTTTTCAGCTCCAAAGCGGTGGAAGTTGGCAACATACGAACTGTCAAGCGAACTACTTGTAAGATACAAAAGAAGATCGACGTGTGGCAATTGTGATGCATCTCTACACAATATGATTTGGATTTGGTTGGATTTGGGTACATGATAGCGACCTTTCACTAGCTGACGCCATCCGGAATGACGATTTATGATGATTTATGTATACACGAATGGTTCACCTATACCAACGTTTCTGATGTGGTAATCCAAATCATCGTGCCCCGGTGATCCCACTGGATTCCCGCAAGGGAAATCCCCCGATGGTGTGGAAATCGAAAGCAGATGGCCCATAGCCACCAATAAAGTAAAATGATGGCTCGTATGGTGGAAACATGTGGAAACCATCGATTTCATAGCCCGGCAAACAAGCCCTGTGGATATCATATGCTTGCGAAGTATAGATCATTCATATTATAATATATATATACATACATACATACATACATACATGATCATATTCTATGTTTATATACGTATATATACATAGACACTCATAGATAGATGGATAGATAGATCGATCGATAGATAGACAGACAGACAGACAGACAGATAGACAGACAGACGGACAGATAGACAGATACACAGACAGAAACATAGACAGACAGACAGACAGACAGATAGACAGCTACACAGACAGACAGATAGACAGATAGACAGACAGATAGGTAGGTAGGAAGGTAGGTAGGTATACTCATATATACACACACATAGATGAGTACACAGTACATGAAAATCTGAACTTAACCGTACTTATATAGATACAGTTTTTTCCGTTTTCCGTGCGCTGATTGGCCAATCTCCAGGATCTGGAAGGCTCAGAGGGAACTTCCAGAACCTTGGGAGCAGTGCTGGAACGACAACAACAACAAAACCACAACCAACCACTAACAAGGGTTTATTGTTTTAACCATGGTTAGTAGTGGATATTGTTGTTTGTGTCATGGTTGTGAATAACATTACAAAACGGGTTTGTTGTTTTAATATTCACTATATGCATTATTCACAACATAATA